>JAJHJA010000309.1:0-173617 GCA_021202915.1 Heliconius himera
TGTGGTAGCTTTTTTTTATTTATATGTTCATTCGACGATTCAAAAGTGCTTATAAGAGTCTATTTGAGAAAATAATATTTTGAATTGAATTGAATAATATTTAGCGTCAGACTCCAAACGCGATGATTACATATTTTAATTTTCCAATTCTGTTAGACCAATTGTGGCATTGAGTTCTACCGCTTAGCAAACAGTGTCACTAATTTGGTAAAGTAGAAAAATGGCGTGAATTGAAATTCAATTTTCTCGCTTCGCCTATTTTAGACGCTGAGAAAAGTAATTACGTAGACCGCTCGTGCCCAATGGAAATATATCTTACGGACCACCGGTACTGTTGGACTCACTAATGTCTAAACACAACACTAGAATCCAGCAGAAATCTCTACAACAAAAGAGTACTAGAACGCGTTAATTTTCGAGCAGTGGCGCGTGTGTTGGGTACTACATTACTGCTACTCGACTAAAATACCAGCGATCATCATCATTATACGACCTAGGCTTTAAACGAGAAATGAGAACTTACGGTTCTCAGAAATAGCATCTAACAAAATACCTAAACTTGAAGGTCTTCAAAGACGATAATGATTAATAGTTATAGCCCCTAAGAATAAAATGTAAGTAAAAGAAAGCTATAAATGTTTATGAGTATTTAAATCGTGTTGCGGAAATCCAATAACAATTACGAATTTATTCTACCATTTTGAAAAGAACTTTTATTTGACAACCATAATTAAATTAAAAATAATTGAGTATCGTATTGGATACCTCCGAGCGATGTATTTAGTGACTATTATAAGGTAACTTCGTTGTGTATAAAATATACATTTTTATATGAATTTTGTTTATTTTGAGAAAAAATAAACAAAATTCATATAAAAAATGTTTTTGCATTTTTGTTTTATGAATTTTGTTAATAATTCTGAACATTCGAGTTAACTTATTATTTAGCCAGTTGAAACCTAGTGCTAAAACGTACGTTTAAAATTTTAAGTCATGAAATATGTATAGTATAATTATTTACCAATATGGCCCCGATGGTATCGCACAATTGACAGCCTTCGTTTAAAGGGCAGCGCTGTCATGTCAACGTCAACGAACAATAAGGCTTGTAGTATTTATTAGAAAACTCAATTTTGAAACATTTTTCAACGCTTCTTTGAATGAAATTGTATCTAAATCGTAACAATATAGAAGAATATCTCTTATAAAACCAAATTAAAAAAAGATTTTCGTACATATGCATTTATATTTACAAATGTAGTCTTAACACTAACAAAAATTATATTTATCTATTCATCAAAATTGTAAAATTTATTAAAAATTCTAAACATTTTAAATGTATTTTACACATTGACATCGTTACAATGTTGTAGTTTCAATACGCACATATGCATATTTTATTAATTATATATTTTTTGTGAAACAACAATAATGATAGCATGGAATAGAATGTCAACGTGATTATCATTGTACAGACAGTTGTTTCAGTTAACTGTCTAATAGCGAAAAGCGACCAATATCTTAAGAGGTTACTTGAGATAGCGCCTATAGTGAGGAGGATCCTGATTTTGAAGCCCTACACTAGACCTGGACATCGTCCTGCTGTCGAACGATGTTTTTAAATACATTTTCTTATCTTAATTTATGTTTAAAAAAGTAAAGTTTTCCTCTTGTATAACTATAGCAATATTTGAATAAAAATAATCACCTACTATAAATCTGAGTCGTAACTCTTATCTAAGATAAACACGTTAGTAAATTCCGTATTCTAAAATTTACGGTCGACTGATTCAAACGTTCAAACGTCATCAATATTTGACAGCCACGTAAGATCGGCTAAATGCCTCTATATGTTACTCCTTGCCCGCGTCACGTACAGACGAGCCCGAGGGATGGATTCCCGATCACAGGTTCTACTTCATGCGGTAAATCTTGTATTCCCCGCTCTTATATCACGTGATTAGGAAAACAAGTGTTTTAGTGGTGATTGTGGGTGATTATTAGCAATTTAGTGAATACATATATCGTAATTAATTAGAAGGTCAAATGTTGAGAATTGTTGGAGGATTGTGCTTAAGATAAACAAAATAATGTAAATTAATGTTCACGAAATATAAAGTTTAATTCATTTGTTTTCAGTCATTTGTTTATATTTACGCTTTATCCTGCACAGTTTTGCCTACCCTGCACATAGTAGGGTAGGCAGAAGGAACCCGAGAAACTAGTGTTAAGATACTTAGTTCTCATTAAGACAGTTCCATTCCCCACTTTCCGCCGAATTTCGAATGCATTGCTGCAATCAAACCCTCCCTAAAAGTTAATAATCGATGGTGACGTAATAAACAACGAGTACTCTAAGTAGTATATTTCTAAACACAAAAATCAATGATCCAAATGAAGGCAAACAGGGAATAATAATGAATTTGTTTGATCTTCTTACAACTGGACTCTGAAGCTCCTCACTAAGTACTTGTCTTGTTTTTGATTTCCCTCGAGATATTCAACGAGCTGGTACGATCATGAGAACAATAGCTCCAATATATATATATATATATCTATATTTAGGAAGATTGATTTAACCAAAGGCTTTTAATTGTTAATAAATTATCATCTATATAATATTGTTCTTACAGGTCTCTTTGATATTTTTCACTTTTAATTTTTTGTTGTGTTGACTACTGTGTAAGTAAAAAATATTTTTCTGTTGTAAAAGTTACATTATGCATAAGTTTTTTTAGCTTCACGCCGTATTCCGTATGTAGCCGGAAAAGCAGAGGAATTCTGTCTACTCCTTTCTCATTAAATTAATTGCGTTTTCGCCGGATTCTAGAAAGATTGCATTTTGAGTGACGCAACTAAACGCCGCATGCTTCAAACTTATAACTTATTTTTTTGCTTCACGCTCAATGCTGTATATAGCAATGTAGGCAGAATTGATATAAAAAATCACTTATTACAAGTACACATTTTGAAGATTAAAAATGGTGTGTCAAAATATGTAAGCAAAGTATTAAGTATATTCGAAATAAAAGTATTTTCTCTACCTCCCACATTTATTTATATTTATCACGTTTTAGGTAAAAATGATCGTCGTTGAGGATATTTATGAGAGCCATACGTCCAACCGGGGCTGGTTGTCTTGCTGATAGTCTCGTCAGCTCCTCCACCAGGACCTACCAGAACGGGCACGACTTTTGGTAGTTAAGAGTACATCAAAGAACAATAAGAAGAGATAAATAGGCGTCGTAAGGCTAAAATGATGAAACTAGATTTTACGCAGTGCAATAACTTGCTCAAAAAATTATAAGAAATTATTTACTTCTCATTCCAGTCACCATATCGTTATATCGTTTTAGATAACATTAAAAACATCAGGTAGTATCTTATACAAAAAATTATTCAACAAGACACTCATGGAATGATCCTTCGACAAATTCTATTGAAAGTATAACAATCTATGAAGAATGTGACTCGATAACTAATTAACAAATAACTTGAAACTAATAAGCAACTAATCTTGTAGAAAATAGTTTGTGATGTATCAAGTAACGTCGATGTGATATGTGAAAGTTAAGTAGCACTTTTATGTCGTTAAAACAAGGTAACTAAAACTTAAGACTCTAGAAAGAGTTTTGCTTGTGTCGTTTTTTTATATTTTTTTGTAAAAAAGTAGCTTACTTGTCTATTTATTACTTTTAGCTTTATAAACGTTTTTTTTTAATTATTATTTTAGCTTAAAAACGACGCATAAATGCTCATTCATCTTTTGAGATCGACTTAAAAGCTTGTATTTTTTTTTCCGTGCTTCAAGAGACCATGAATATTTAACATTAACTTCAGCTTGATATATCCATGTGATGTGGAGATAAATGGTATTGAGAGAGGGACAGACGGACAAAATAGTGATACACAAAGATTCTGTTTTTTTCCTGTTGAGGTACGAAACCCTAAAAAATTCTTATGAGTCATTTAATAAATAAACAGTATATAAAAAGAGGTCAAATATTCACATGTTTTTAATTTTGATTCTTTTTCATGAAATAGAAATAATATAACCTGATATAGTAGAACCTGAAAAATCTTGTCGTCGCACTAACGACTGACGTGTAGTGAAAGCTAAAGTTGCTCTTATAATTAATTTCATAAATTCATATGCAAAATATGACTGAAATATTTTCATGATGTATATTTTTGAATGCTTTAATAACATAGTTTTCAGCTTTATTATAATATATATATATATATATATATATATATATATATATATATATATATATATATATATATATATATATATATATATATATATATATATATATATATATATATAATATTTTAAAACACTATTTATTATACTCAATAAATATATTTTATATTTTATAGGCACTCAATAAAAATAAACGAAATTTCAAGTATAAAGATATATTATTCATTGTTTAAAAAATAAATAAATAAAGTTAGACAAGAACATTGATCATTTTGGTATTCGCACTTAAAATAAACGTTATGTATTACGAGTCTTTAGATAAAATATATTTTAAAGAACTGCAAAACCTTTTTTACTCCCCTTCCCCACCTTCCGGCCAATTCTGGAGACATTGCGTGTTGAGTGGCGGAACTCAGCGCCGCGCTTAGCCTTGACACCAGAGCCGACAAATGAAAATATAAATGTAAATACGAAATTTTATTTTTCCTTTTGCTATCTTGTAAATTATTGTCGTCGAGGAACAATTTGACATCAAGTGGCAATACAAGTTTAATATGAAGTAATTTGTTCTCTAACGGAGTTTGTAAACTTCCAAAGAATTCACTGCTGCCTTGCTTTACTACAACAGGTGGTACTGTCAACATTTGATTTATATAGTTGTATTTATATGGATCTATAAAAACTTTTACTTACAAATACAAAAAAATAAATAAATTATTTTATTTACATATTTAAGTACTACAAAATATATTTTCTATAATACTATTTACCAATATAAATAATATATTACATTATTTAAAAGTTTATCGTGACACAGTGGGATAGCTTGTGT
The DNA here is from genome assembly GCA_021202915.1 of Heliconius himera. NCBI lineage: Eukaryota > Metazoa > Arthropoda > Insecta > Lepidoptera > Nymphalidae > Heliconius > Heliconius himera. Next base: position 5,040 of record JAJHJA010000309.1, read on the forward strand.
AATCCTGATGGTTTGGAGTTCTATTATAAACAGAAAAAGAACATAAAGCAAAAAATATGTAATTACATATTAGTATTTTTTTTAATATAACCCGAAATATTTAAAGAACTTTAAATTCAAATTTAAAACACTCTACATTAGTAACTCCGTTTAAATCAATTTCTTTGATATAAAAGCTTACGTTAAAATATAATTTTCTTTGATGAAGGTAGACTAAAAAAACATTTTTTATTAATTTTGATATTATAAATTTATTTAACTTTCTTAAGAATTTAGTTACTTTCACTATTTTCTTAGATTAGTAATTAAGAATTTAAAAACTATACATATTTCATCATATCTATATTGCCATTTATGTATAAAAGACAAAATAGACAATAAAATAATGCATATAAAAGACAAAATATGTGAAAGTTTTGACTTTTATGTTCTTAAAAGGATGCATTTATTATATATTTTTAGAATTAATATAATTTAAGTTTAACCACTTCAAAGTATTTTTTTATAGTAAATGCATACTCCACTTAGTAATATAAGACATTAGAAAAAAAATATTAGACAGTCAATCGCCTTAACACTAAGTTCTCTCTGCCTACCCTGCTGTGTGCGGGATACAGTGTGACACTAAAAAAAAACATATGAATTAAAACGAGCAATTTCATTTATTGGTAACTGTGTGGTATATTAAACCCTGTGAAACGTAGACCGTGGTGAGGCTCATCTCCAGCTAATCCGATTATACTGTGTTCAAGGACGACTATTGGCTCACAAAAGCGGGCGCGTTGAAGTATCAAAGAGTTCACTTTATAAACTGTATATTATTTTTTATCTTATATTGTAAAACATACTTAGTTTTCATATTTTTATAAATATCCAAAAACAATAATTATATAATTAGAGCGTTTGTATATTTTTTATGTTTATTCATATCTGCAGTCAACGAACGCATGTTGTGGGTTCGATTATTTATTTGCTCTGGTGTCGAGGCAAAGCGCAGCGTTAAGTTCCGCCACTCAACATGCAATTCGTCCAGAATTCGAGGGAAACTGGGGAATGGACTGTCTTAACATTTCCTTTGACTGTCCGTTCCCATTATAACACTTTCGTTGCCTACCTTCCGGCGAATTCCAAGGCATTGGGTGTTAGCGGAACTCAACGCCGCACTTTGCCTCGTTACCAGAGGTTAAAATAAAAATATTAAATATATAAAATCTCCCGAGTGGGAATCGAACAAGCAACCGTCGCGTTTACAGTGACAGACTTGTGCCACAGGGTGGCCCTGTGAACTCAACACACTCACCTATAATGACTTCTAATAGGTAAATTCATAATTGTTAATAGATTTAAAGATTGAAGAATCTAAGAATTTATAATTTTAAAAGTAAGTAAATACAAGAAATGCTGATCGCTGTATAAAAACATATCTTTAAGACATAATGTCTAAGATTGGTTCAGTAGTTTATGTGGTTTCCCATTATTGAAAATATCAACTATAAATGTTTGAAAAAGTAGACTCTTCGTACAAATTCAACGTTTTCAAATGCACTAGAATATATTTTCGGACAATGGAGCAATTTGATAGTGTCAGTAATTTTATTATGAAAAAACGAAAACTTAAAAACTGATCACACTTCGACCAAAAATTGATTGTATTTTTGTGTAAAATACGTTTACCTTTACCTGTACGTTTTATCTTCCATTTTTAAAAGCTAGATATTACATTTTTAGAATATTAAATTATTAATAAAATATCACAAATTTATCCTATTTATACCTTACATTATCAATACTTTCCTTTAAGAAATGATTGTAAATCAATATTTTTTCCAGTCTGAAAGAATGGTAAATTAAAAATGAATTTTATCATACATTCAATACATAATTCTATCTTGTTATTTTTTTCGTGTAAAGAATGTAGCATTTAGATATATATTTTTAAAATTTATGACAGTTCAAGAAACTTTCTAACGATATTAAAATCTACAAACAGTAAAATATGTATGCGAAAGAAGAAATGGTTCAGTATGATGAGAACACTTCAGTATAATGAGCGAAACTTCATATATTCCAAGGATGCCCTTGGAATATATGAAGTTTATATTTACAAAATCATATTTACAATTTTATTTAATTTATGAAGATCATTGCTTCATTATATAAAAAAAAAACAAATTCTAGCGTCCCTCTCTCAGTCAACTTTACCCGTTTTTCTGCTTCCGTTCGAATTGGAGACATTTAGAGTTGCAGAACGCCGGGTTTTGTTTTTTCAAAGCAATAAAAACAATATATCTTTATTATATTCCTCAGGAATAGATCGAGATAACAAACTATCTCAATTTATATAATATATATAAGGGTGCTAGTAATATCGCTCAAACTCTCAAGCTAACGCTCCTATACGCAAAAGCACGCATTTAATCTTGGCTATACTGGTAATGTCAATGTATGTAGTACGTATTAAAGGTCGGTAGGATCTGCGGTGAGAGCCCCCCGCGGACGACATGGTACAAAGAGGACCGCACCGCTTACTGCAGCTAATCTGAGGGGTTCTTACTAGAGAGGAATCTCTTTGATTCGTTAAAAAAAAGTAAACATGAAGGGCATTTCTTACAAAGATAAAAAATATTCTGTTCAGTGTGTGTGTGTTTTTTTGTTTACTTTTAAATAGGTATTCGTTTTTGGAGTTAAGGAGCTTAATAGATGAAAATAAAAAGGAAATTGTACGTTGTACTTTGTTTTATAGAACTAAATTAACAACTTAAAGATATTTTAAATAAATCTCGTATTTTCTATCCTCTTGTAGTCCGCGACAACCGATAGACTGAGATATTCCTCTGGCACGAAAAATAAATAACTTAATATACGACGATATGATGCATCAATGCATCTTATGATTACGTTGACTTAAAAGCTTGACTTTTTCTGTTCTTCAAAGGTAAAACCATAATCTCAAATCTCAATATTTGATATTAATTTTAGCTCGGTATCGACATTCGATCTTGACAGACGGACAATAAAGTGAACCAATAAGGATTCTGTTTTTACCTTAAAAACAGTAAAAATATTCAAACTCAATTTATTACAATACATAATACATACAAGAGAAATTTGGTTAAGCTCGAAATTTCAAACACATGTGTCTCTTATTTTCTAAATCATTGAATTCGTGACGACATGCAAAATAGATATACTGAAAGCGATTTTAATAAATAAATTAATAAAATCTTGTTTAAGGATTTACTATTATCAAGTGCGTACATACATAGTTTTTTCTTTCGGATATTATTGTTATTAAACAATAAAACCAAACTGGCAAGAGCTCGTAATAAAAAAAAATATTAAATTGAATCTAAGTCGTTTAGTTCCGCCACTTAACACACGATATATCGAAAATTCGACTGAATATAGCGTACGGAATGTATTAATACCTTAGGTTCCCTCAGCCTACGTTGTGAGTAAACGAGTGAAGCTGCTAGTGAACCACCAAAGTCATTAACCAATGTGTCAAAGGATGACAAGCCAAAGTAAAAAAAAATATATTTAAAATATTCAAACTTCAAATCCATATAATTTCCTTTTTTATATTTTCCTCAATTAAGAAAATAATAATAAAATAGATGAAAGTTGTTTTTAATTAAATGGAAAAACAATTTTCAATAAAGAAAAAATGCCACCAGTACAAAAATATTTCACAAAAATATTAAATTGGGAAGGAACCCTTGTGATTGCGTCATGTCCATTCACTCGTCATATTAATGTTTTTTATCGGTACAAAATATTAAAACTAATAAACTTTAAACTTTCTTTTAACTTTCTTTTTTATATAATTACTATAAAATATCAATTATAATCAAATATTTTAATAATGGATATATCCCGTACATAGTAGGTAGACAGAGGGAACTTGGGAACTTAGCGTCACACCGTAACCGTTCTCCAGTTTCCATTGCCTGTTAAATGGCCGAACTCAACGCCGCGCATTGCCTCATTACCAGAGCGAGGAAATGATAATATTAAATATTTCATTTCTTCGAGAAGAAATCGAACCTACGACCTCTCGCGGCCTTTTACACAAGCATGTGCCTCTGCACCACTACTGGCATAATTTTCTTTTGTTAGGAATCAAATTCAAAGTCACAACCATTCCAATAAGGTATGTCCCAATTTCGAAGAAACAAATGACTGAATTTAAAGAAGACATATGACAAAAAAACATTTTTACAATTGATTAAAATACCCAACAAAACAATTTAAGTCTTGAGGCTTAAATTACTTTATTTTAAACTTTGTCAAAGCGACTTACTCTCCTTGTGGGAGTGCAAAAACTTTAACCATTTATTCTTGGTTCCAGCAGCTTCGAGTTCCGTGAACATCGAAGGACTTTGTCGGGTCATATTATAGGAACACCGTCTCATATTTGAGTTTCACCTTAGTGTGTAGTTAAACAGCGTCCATTATAATATAATGTGCAAACAGTTACAAGTTATCTGTGTATCCTACTTAAATAAGATTGTTTTTCTTTTCTTTTGTACTTCAGATACTTATGCAGTGTAATCTAAATCACAAACTTTAAATAAAGGACTTTAAATATAATACATTCTCATAAAATCAAATATAGATTTCAACCATGAACACTCTATACTAAAGTTATAAATTTCCGCATGATTAATGAAAAAATACGACTCGCCGTAATAATGGGCGATAAAGGTTGTTAGCTCAGGTGGCTGTGCGTTACTGGTCGGCAAATAAATCACGAAAAACGACACTTGCCGTTTCTATATATCTTCCTATATTTTTGATGAGGTCAGTTATAGCTCAAGCAAAAAGTGATGACTGTAAACACGATAGCTTGTGGATTCGATTCCCAGTCGAGGAAATAAATATTTTAATTTTAATTTCTTCGCTCTTGTGTAGAGGCAGAGCGTGGCGTTAAATTGCGCTTCTCAACTCGCAATGCCTCCAGAATTCGGCAGAATGGGGAGAGCGGAATGTCTTAACACTAGGCTCCCTCTGCCTACTCTGCTACATGCAGGATACAGTGTGAAGCTAGTGGAAAAATAACGTTCAACCGTCTCTTTCTTAATGCACAAAAGCCAAATAACAAAATTGAGCCTCACCATCATTCAATAATATCTTATTGTAATTGTAAAGGTATTTTAAGGGTTGAAATTCTAAGTAAGAAGTTTATTTCATAGGCTTCCCACTTCCTCTCGCATGGATAAAAGAAAAATTAAATGTATTATTAACATATATTGTAATTTAATTTATACACTATTTAAACATTTATTTTAAATTAAAAAATTATTTCTAAAAGAAACCTCTTCAACCAACCACATCGAGGAAGAAGCGAAGTGGATGAGTGCCAAACAGTGAAATAAGCTCACAGTGCAATCATAAAAATAAATTAAATTAATTCAAATCAGTTTCACGGTACATCCCGCACATAGCAGGGTAGTTAGAGGGTACCTAGTGTTAAGACACTCCGTTCCCCACTTTCCCCTGAATTCTGGAGGCACTGCGTTTTGATTGACGAAACTCAATGCCGCGTTTTGCGTAGACATCAGAGCGAAGAAAATGGAATAGAAATTAAAATAAATATTTAATTTCCTCGAGCGGAGATCGAATCTACAACTAATCGCATTAACATTTTGTGCCCCTGCGCCATCAGTATAAAATGAAAGAATAAAAATAACAAAAAAAAGATCATCTAATACCAACAATATCCACAATACATATATAAACAGACATACAAATAAGTACAAAAACTAGGTCCATACAAAAAAAAAACAATAACAAACATATATTACAAAGTGCAAATGAGTAAAAATGATATGAGCGTTTATGCATCGTTTATGTTATGTAAATTGCCGCATAATCACAACCTATAGGGTACTCACGTGGATTATGAAAATCGGCAAATTGAGAAATGAAAACTTACAATACAAATGAGGAAAAGAAACAAAAAAATAAAAATCATAACGTTGTATTTGTGTATCCCGCACATAACAAGGTAGGGAAAGGGAACTTAGTATTAAAACACTCCGTTCCGCACCTAACGCCGATTTTTGAGGCATTGCGTGTTGAGTGGCGGATCCGGAGTAGAGCGAACAAAATGAAAATATTAATAAATAATAATTCATTCTCCTGAATGGGGATCGAACTACGCCACGATGGCCTCGGTGGTGAAATTTGTCAAGAAATGAGAGAAATTGTCAAAACGTCCAAAAAATTAAAAGCTATATAAATATACAGAAAAAAACCATACTTATATTTGTAATTCAATTTGTTCGAAACTAGTGCATACGCTCGCAAGCTTAAGTTTATCAATAATTATAAGTTATTGTTGACATACATATGTGATTAGCTGCCTTAAGTCCTCAAGATCAACGCCCATCTGAGGATTTAAAACTGTACATTACACAGATACTCTATACAACACAAGCAACCAAAACACATTGTAGACTACAAATAAATAAATGTTCAACAGTATTCACAACAAAAGGATGCGGTCACGGAAATATCAATACAAGTTCCGATATTGTATTCTCCCCTACAGACCGCCAACAATGGTGTTGACATGGGTCCTGAACACGAGCATGCCGTCCCTGACTTTTTCATAACCCAACTTGAGGACCAGAAGTTTAATTAGAAGAGTTCCGCAATAAATTCTAAAGAGCAATCAGTTAATTTCTCGGCACATTTGCGGCGAATATTCGTTTCATTACTTACTTATTCACAAAACGTCAAAAGAAAAGTAACCAAGTTTTTAATAAAGGTCCGGGGAGTGCTACTTTGGGAGATTTTTTCTCGTTTTATAATATACAAACATATTTGCTCAGTATGCTGTTGAAGTATTGAATTAAAGCATTAGAGCAAGTTTCGATGATTAGCGCTCAGCGCACGTTTTGATAACGCGCGTTTACAAACACTTCATCCAGGCCGTATACTTGCAAACGCGCGTTTTTATAAGCGCGCCAACGCGTGCTTACAGATCATTGACTTTCTATGTTTCCGTTCAGTTTAGCGCGCGTTTTCGACGCAGACAGACATATTTTAAGGTTCATCAGTATTAATTAGTTCAGAAATCGTCCGAAATGGAACCCGAAGCTTTCTATAAAGTAAAGTGAGATCTCTACTGACCTTTGTGCATCTTCAACAAATATAGGAATGTTACTGAACCTCGGCGGCCGCTGCAACGCGCGTTTACCGTCTAACAAGCGCGTGTCGTGTCTACACTATACAAAACTGTAGCGCGCGTTGAACGCTTGTCGTGTGAACTTACTCTTAATCCACTCATTTAACAGTTAGCCGGTTTGTTTTGCTTAACAATAAATTGCCATTTTTATTCGCTACAATATAAATTATAAAATGAGAGCAGTCGTAGCGCAGGGGCACAAACATTTGTGATTATAAACGTAACAGTTTAGGGGTTCGATTTCCACTCGAAAAATGCAATAATATTATATTATAATATTTTCATCTCTTCGCTGTGATGTCGAGGCAAAGCGCGGCGTTGAGTTCCGTCACATAATGCCTCCAGAATTCAGCGGACAGTGAGGAGCGGAGTGACATGCAGGATGCCGTGACGCTGATATATATATTTTTTAAAAATGTATCAGCTTCACGGCATCCTGCACGAAACGTTAGATTATAATGTAACGTTTCGATTACTATTTACAAAAATCGCAAAATTTGTAACAAAATATTTTTTCTAATTCAAAATCTTTGATTGTTTCAGATTCTACTGGCACAATTTTAAGCTGGTAAGTATTATATTGATAACTTTGCTTCATTAAATATAGAATATAGATCCTGTTATAGTTAGACTGAGTGTACACATATCGATATTCAACACCCAACTAATGTTATATGTATGGGTTAAATGTTAAGCTTGTATGCAAAAATGTATAAACTACTATTGAATGAGGATTAAATAAAACTTTTTAAAATTATTACTATCGAATAAAATTTATTTACTTTATTCGATAGTTTCGTTTTAATAATATTTATCGAAAAATCATGAAAATAAACACAAAAAGACAAAAGTGTCCAAATTATCACCATACACTAACCCATAGATTCATAAAATGTACTTATAATCACCGCTAGCCAATCAAGTGGCATTCAAATACTTTTATAACGTCAGTATAAATTGCATCCATTCATTCTCTCCTTACAAAGTAGGTAAATATTAAACTTGCAGTTATACTAATCTAACCTGACCTCGATCTATTCACCTACACAGATGAAAAAGATTTTCTTACCTAATCTTTTACGTATAAATATGTCAAAGAAAATCTTTGACATATTTTTGTGAAAAAATATTTTTTGCTGTGCCTATTTTTAATTTCAAACTGTATCACATATATCAAAAGGTAAGCAGAAATAACCTAGTGCTAAGACACTCCATTCTCTTCTCTCCGACTCAACGCCGCCCTACTTTATCAGAACGGAGCAAAGAAATCAGTCCCCCGAGTATTATTACCTATTGGACCCACAACAAACTATTAAAATTACATTAAATTATAAAGAAATTTACAGTAGAGTTTTTTTTTTAATTTTAAACTTTTAACTCAAAAGCATTTAGTCAATCCCATGATAATATTGCCTGAAGCACTTAGCTAATTACCTTAGTTCTGTTTCCATTAAACACCTATCACAACAAGCTTGTCAAAAGTTTTATAACGAACGAAATACGATAAACTTACTTAGACTAACGTCGCTTTTACTTGGTTAATATATTTACATATGCTTTTACGATATAATATTTGAAAAACGTTGAACTTTCTTATTCAAAGTTGCACTGGTAGCCAAATGGTTTCGGCGAGCTTGATTACATCGATAGTCTACTGGAGAGGTCTACCAACATAGCGTCACTCAGCTTATAGCTGCACGAGACCCTGTGAGCTACATCGGCCATGGCCAGTTCAAATGATTAACACAAATTGTAAATCCCTGGAAAACCTCTATTTTATATATAAAGTTCGTTTTAGTGATTTGTAGATTTGTTTCTACATTAAGTAGACGAGTATGACCCAATAACAAAATATAACCTAATACTAAGTAATCCTATGATATAATTAGAATACTTTTTTTAAAATTTTAAACAAGAAACCATATCTGTCAAATTTCAAAAATGCTACTGTGGTTCAGTGGGTCAGTGAGACTGACTGATTGCAAGCGCTATTTGCGGTTGTAAGTTCAATCCTCTCTTAGAAAATTAATGTTTCTAAAATCCACTATCCAACATGCAATATGTCTGATTCGGTAAAAAGAGAAAGGAATTAGAGAAGGCACCCTCTCGACAAGCGCTACCTATCCTGGTGTCCGGGAAAAGATATAAAACTGAAAACAAAATAAAACCCTTAACGATGACAAGTTCTCAGCATTGACTTTTTGAAGAGACAAGAACCTTTTACTTTGGGCTACTTATTAAAATGTTGTGGGTCTTCTCTGAAACCCTTACAAAGGTATTTATTATAACACAAGCAAAGCTATACGTTTATAAATAAAAATAATACACATAATAATGGAGGTCGTTGTGGCGTTAGGGCACAAGTGTATAACTGTAACGCCATAGTTGTAGGTTCGATCCCCACTCAAGGGAATGAATTATTATTTATCAATATTTTAACTTTCTTCGCTCTGGCACTAAGGCAAAAAGCCCGGCGTTGAGTTCCGCCACTCAACTCAATGCCTCGAAAAATTCGGCGGAAATTAGGGAACGAGGTGTCTTAACACTAGGTTCCCTCTGCCTACCCTGCTATGTACGGGATAAAGCGTGAAGCTGATTTACTAATAATAATAATCGGAAAATTTTAAAAGGATTTGTTTTACCTAAATATTTACTTTGCAAGTTTTTAAATCTATTATTTTTGACTTTATCCCTTTATGTCCTCTCTGCTTAAAATAACGTAGATTAATCGTTTAACAATATCGTTCACGTCGTAGAGTCGTAGGTTGAACATTTTTAACAAAGAGTTCAAAATTTATATATTGCTTGTGTATGTGTGATATTTAAGAAGAATATTAAGTAATCATAAATATACTGTTTATAGCTGTAGTACAACAAGTACAGGAAACTAAATTGTATTGTTACACTTATCTAATCTGAATACTATTTCTATTAGTCTCTAGCTACAGGCTCTCGGTTTCGTCCGCTCGTACTACATTTTTTTTGTTCTCTCATTTGAATTACTTTTGTAATTTACCACATAATTAATTATTTTAAAGATAAAACTCATACAACGTAAACTAAAGTTTGTCAAAATACAATACTGAAATTTATATTTAAATCCAATTAATTAGTTTCTAAGATCAACGTGCACAAACGCATAAACAAACCAAAAAACAGGGAAAAAATTATAAATCATTCAATATCTCAATAATAACATTTTCTCATATATCTCCCTTGTTCAGAAAGCTATCAATTGAATTTTTATGACACGAATAGATATAAATATGATCTCCCATATAACATAGATATAAACCACTTTACTTAGATATAGTAATAATTATTTATATCAAACACGCACCCAGCTCAGTGACCATGTAACAACTCCAAGGCGTCCCGCGCGTGTCGCCTACTCCCTCCATCTTGTTACGCTTCCCTCGAGCAACGATTAGCAACTGGAATCGCTAGAATGTCTGAAGTGCTTCTTTGATGTTTCGGGTCAAGTTCGGGTGAAAGCAAACTCCTCATGTAGGTCAGTGCGCGGATTCTTAATATTTACAATTGAAATTTTGTTGCATTTGGCCCTAAAATTATACTTAATTAATTACTTGATATTTTTCTTAACTTTTTTCCGACCGAGACCGAGAGGATCATTAATATACCAGAGTGTTCAATGACAAAGCCTGAATGTATTTCAAAATAATAAACATAATATTTTGATAAAATCATTCATTATAAATATTGTAATAATATCCAGCTTCACTGTAAATTTTTACGGTCGAAAATAAATAACACTTTCTACATAATAAAATAAGTAACTTCTTAACATTATAACCACTGTACATTAACAATCTTAAATCATATATTTTAATATTAGGCTTAAAATTTTTAAAAGTAGACATAAATGAGACAAAGAGCAATAACACAGAAGTTATCAATTCACAATGATATATGACTGGGGTTGAAGTCTAACATTTAATTAATTACCGTCGATCATCTAAACTGTTCTAGACACTGTGGAAGATCTACGAACAATTAATCACGTAACGATGGAGATCTACTCATATGAATGTAGTAAATATATTACCATTTTTATATATACATTTCAATTTTAAAATAAAATGAAAATCTAAGACATTTTAATTCAGGAATATTAAAACTATGAAAAACAGCATATAGCAAAACATAAGCAAAATATTGAAGAGGAAAGTGGGGATGGTAGTATTATATCCTGCTATGTGCGGGATACAGCGTGACGCTATAATAAAATACGAATATACTTGATAATATAAAAGCTTTTAAAGCAAATTGATTGACCGCAACATACAACAGTTCTGATAGTTGGTTCATTTTCATTACTTATGATGGCTAATTAATGAGAACAATATATCTAATACATTCTATAAACACTTTTTACTATTTTAATAGAAATTTATTAGAGTTTAGCAACCCGCTCGCGGCTTCGCTCGTTTGCTCTACACAATTATAATTCATATTAAAAATCGATTCCTATATTGAAAAGTAAAGTTTCCGATACCAATTTTCCCGAATAAAAGTCTTTGAAATTGTATTACGGTTTTTTTAGCTTCGCGCTAAATTCCGCATGCATCGGAAGGCCAGGGGGAGTCTATTGCTAAGACACTCTGCTCTCCATTTTCCGTCGAATTTTTGAGTTTTTGACATTAGCGTGAACAAACACACAGACGAACAATTACAAGTATATAGATTAATGCTAAGACGAAGAAGATATTAAATACGTTTTTTTAATATATCCAAAACTAATAACAAAAAATTGTGTGGAGTAATCTCTATGGATGAATTATCTCTCTGTTTTATAATACGAATACAATGTATTGATCATTTAAACAACTTTAAATTCTATTGTCGTTGCGCAATAACCCTTGCCTGAACTTTGATAGCATTTTTCTCAAATCTGTTTCGTGTTATTGAGTTGAAATTTTTGATTCATTGTATAAAATATATATTAAATGGTATTTGAAATAGTATTTGAATTTTTATTTAAAATATGAAAATATGATGAAAGTATGCAGATCTTAAATAATAAATATTATACAACCGTTGCGTACCATAAGTGTCTATAGTAACAAGGCAAAGCGCGGCGTTGAGTTCCGTCACTCAATACGCAATATCTCGAAAATTTGACAGAAAGTGGTGAACGGAGTGTCAACACTACAATTCTTCTGTCTACTCTGCTACATGCGGGATACAGCGTGAAGATAAATAAAGTAAATATTATTTTATCACTTTACCCTTCAAACAATTTTAATTTTGATGCGATTCATTTTCAATTCAATATTGAATAAAGGCAGGTCAAGTACAATCCCCTGCATCTATAAATAGCTCGAGAGCTATGTACGCATATAGCGTTACTTGGGAATCAAAATACATCACTTTAAAAATTCGATAACTATTCCTGTTTCTGTGTACGATTATTATTATGGGGCCGTTGTAGTGCAGTGGCACAGCGTCTGATAGTAAGCGCGACGGTTTTTGGTTCGAATCGCACTCGGAGATATAAATAAATTTTATTTTCATTATCAACAAGCAATATCTCGAATGGACTAAGAGCCTACTCTTAACACTAGGTTCCCTGCTATGCAGGAAAAAGTGTGAAATTGGTAAGTTTATTACATTTTGTAATCATTATTTTATTTTTATCTCTGTTAAACTGAAATAATATACCTACATGAAGAAATATGCACACAAAAAATAGAATAAACAGTTATATGAAGAAAGAAAACTAAAATAGACAAAAAAGCCAGGAAATAGTTTTATTTTTTCAATCTATATATATAAAAGGACTTGTGCTGACTGACTGAGGTAAGACGCACGCAGAGCCGTAACCGCTGATGGTAGAAACGTGAAATTTGGGCAGATGTTTATTTTCATATTCTGGACATCCACTAAGAAGGGAATTTGAAAAATTTTAACCCTAAAGAGATGAAATAGGGGTTGAAAGTTTGTATGGAAAAAAGTTTTAATCTGTACCGATTTTTATAAAATTTGAAATTCAGACTCTTAAAAATATTTCATTGAACACGTGTTTCATGGTTTTTAAGAATTCACCCCCTAAGAGTTCAAATAAGGGGTTGAAAGTTCATATGGAAAAATCTTTAAATCGCCACCGATTTTTATAAAAAAATAAATTCAGACTGTTAAAAGTATTTTATTGAACACGTGTTTCGTGGTTTTTTTAGAATTCACTCCTAATAAGCGGGCGAAGCCCCGCGCGCCCTCTAGTAAATTAATAAAATATAAACATATTATTAGAATTGTAACATCGGTGGAAGGATCCGGAAAATCCGGCACTTATCTACAACTTGCGTTACGGAAACGTCAGTCATTTTATATGTATGTTTTTGAGGATATCTCAAAATATATGGGAGAGATAAACGAAAGGATTTTGAGGGAATCCCCAGTTCTAGTGTAACGAAGTATTTTCATAAAATCGTTCAAAACGAAATCCGTAACGTAATATTATTTGCTCGAGTTATTGTTTTGTTTATTACAGTATATTTAGTATCTCTTCTGGATATATTATAGTTTTAATCATTAAATAATGTACAACAAAGGGAATGAGAGGAAAGATATCATCCTTCTTCTTCGTATTGGGCAAAGTTTATAAGACTTTATTCTCTCAAGCATATGTAATTCCAGTCCAGTTGTGGCGCAGAGGCACAAGTTGTGGGTTCGATAACCACTCGAGGAAATGAAATATTTAAGATTCATTTACTTGTTCTGGTAACGAGGAAAAACGCAGCATTGAGCTTGGCCACGCAACACGCAAAGTGGGGAACGAAAATGTCTTAATGGGAACAGAGTGTCTTAACACTTCGTTCCCAGGATCTTTCTGCCTACTCTGTTAAAAAATGTAATTTTATGTAAATTATAATAGAATTAATGACAAACATTAGCTTTTAGTATATAATTAACCAATTATATAAAAATTTGTCCGGCCGGTCGTGGCGCAGAAGCACAAAGTGTGACTGTAAAATCAACTGGTTGTGGGTTCGATCCCCACTCGAGGAAGTGAAATATTTATTTACATTTATATTTTCATTTCTCCGCTCTGGTGTCGAGGCAAAGCGCGGCGTTCACTTTCGCCACTCAGCACGCAATGCCTCCAGAATTCGGCGGAAAGTGGGGAACGGAGTGTCTCAACATTAGGTTCCCTCTGCCTACTCTGCTAATGCGGGATACAGAGTGAAGATGATTTATTGTACTACTTAGATTAGCTTTTAATAATTTATAAAAATAAGGGATCCAAGTAACATACATTACAATTTTTTTTAAATATTAAAATAAATGATTCAGAGAATATTTATTCTTCAGTAACAAGAAGAAGTACAGCGTTGAATTCTGTCACGTTTTGAAGAATGTTTTCAAAGTAGAAGGTGGAGTGTCTTGACTCTTAGTTCTCTCTACCTACCCAGCTGTATATGGCACACAGACAAAGCGAAGATATAAAAAAAGAATGCAAAATTGGACTTAATATCATTTAACATTCTCCTCATATAATATGATCGAAGTAACCGAAATCACCTCATATAATATTAGTTCCGCGTGTCACATCCACTCGGCGGTCCCTGCTCTTACTTAAGTAAAGGGCCATAAAATTTCATTTATGGTTGAACATATTTTGATTCAACTACAAAAGCTACTACTATAGATTATCAGAAATGTCATCGATCTTTTAAGTTACAGTTTACAAATATAAAAATCAGCTTCACGCTGTATCCCGCACACAGCAGGATAGGCAAAGGGAACCTAGTGTTAAGGCACTTTTGCCCACTTTACGCCAAGTTCTGCACCGCACTTTGTGCTCCTGCGCCACGACTGGCTTCATTTTTTTCATTAATTTTCATCCTGTTCTAAAATTAAAATAACAACACTTATAAAAAACTATTAAAACATAATTTAAAAACAAAGTGAAATAAAATAAAACGAAAATATAATACCAATATAGATAAATCTTAAGATAATATAAATATGGTTATGGATCTTCATATAGCTGGTACAATGTTATACGATCCGCACTCATCTCACTTTTATTACGTTAGGTACTCTTTGTTCAAAGGTAACATTATTAATAGATGTATATCGTCGGTTCGGTTTACGGTTCGGTTCGGTAAAAGCTTGGAGGTGGAGTTTTAATATATAAAGTTATAATTTGGAAGGCGTTGCGTAAAATGTTTATATATTACACTAAACAAAATGTTTATTCGAGGCTGTCGTGGCGCAGGGACACAAGCGTGTGCTTCGATTCCCTTCCGGGGAAATTAATTATTATTTATTAATCAGTCTGTTAACAAGGCAAAAGCGCGGCGTTGAGTTCCGCCGTCCAATATGCAATGCTCAAAAATTCGTAGGAAAGTGGGGAACTTAATGTCTTAACACTAAGTTAAGAATGCTTTGTTAGGGATGCAGTCTGAAGCTGTAAGACACTTTGTTCGTACTAAGACACTTCTATCTCTCGCTTATCGCCAAATTCTGAAGGCATTGCATTTTGAGTGGTGGAACTCAACGTGGAAAAACACATAGGTACAACATACGTACAGGTTGAGGGCTCGATTCCTACTTAAAGAAATGAAATATTTAATATTTCATTTCTTTAAGTAGGAATCGAGCCCTCAACCTGTACGTATGTTGTACCTATGTGTTTTAGGTCTAGGTCACATAACAGCGGTCTAGATAATGTCATTTCATAAAACGTATCACCACAGTACAGTGGCCGACCAGTAAACTATTTACATACACTCCGAGAGTTGTAGGTCAAGGTGGGGCCTAAACAAGTTATCGAGGGCTAATGCAGTTCTCGTGTTAGCTCAAGTACACATATTTTACCCATATAAGGGAAATATACTTACCGTCTGAGCTGGCGATGCGTGAATAGCGTAAAAGCAACCGTGCTTTATAGGGGCGATTGAGAAAAGAGTATTTTGTTTTTCAACTTCAAAATTGTTTCGTTTTCATCATCATCGTTTTTCGTCCTAATTTAAGACATTGTTTGTTGATTGATTGATAAATTATTTATTAGGCTATTTTTGTTTCATTTCTTATTTTATTCGACATAAATTTATGCTTCATAAATAGTTGTATAAGGAAAATATATATAATTAAAGTTTTATATGGAATGGAGTAGACATGAGTAAATCTTGAAAGTTCCGACCAGACTAGGAGTATTTTTTGTCCCATTTTATGACAATAGCCGAGACCTGGATCCTTTGATTTTGTTTCTGAAATTAAGCAAAATATATGACAGATTGACTGATTTTTTGTTTTTGTTGATTGACCTCTTAAATGTCAGTATGTGTATATGACTCGGTACTGCAACAAATATGGACGATAAATTATATTTCAAGGTTCTTGTTGCTAAGTTCTTATAAATATGTAATAGGAACATGTTTTGACGTTCTATTATAACATTTTCATAGTATGTTTGATCATAAATGGAGTATAATTACAAAGCCGGCGAACTAAGCTTCGGTTGTTTAAGCTTCTGTAAAGGTTATATAATATCATAAAAACTTGAAGTCGAAGACAGAAGGGCTATTTTCAAAGAAATAGTAAGAAAGGTAGTATCATAAAATATCTTTTGTACGGATTCTAATGAAACGCTATAAAAGTTCAAGTAAGTTTCTAAGTTCTGATGCTATGTTTAGCTAACATAGCTGATCAATAAGAGAGTCATATCTTTGTTTTCAAATTCACGCTACAATATCCTGCAAGTAGCGTAGGAGCCTTGTGTTAAGACGGATATCATTGCTTATAGAGTGTAGTGAGAGTAACGACGCGCTGTGCAACAACGCCAGAGCGAGGAAATAATAGAAATAGAAAAAAAGCGTAGTATTGAAGTAATATATTTTGGTTGCTTATGAAATCTTAAAGTTCTCTAAATTCATGTCCAGTATTTTTTTTATATTAAGATTGTTTTATATATAAAATACGACCTTACATGATTTGTTAAAGCCGATGTGTAAATAAAAATCATCGCTAACAACTTTTCGCGACCTATATTAGCATATTTACAATCCACGATAAGATAAATTTTGTTATTATTTTTGGAGAATTACTTTCTCTCAAAAAATTGACTTAACATTTTGTTGAGTCAGAAATCATTTCTAGAAAGAGTAGGAGATCATTTTCCAATAATCGTGGACTTTTCAATATAGATCCCTATATCCAACGTAAAACCGTTTATGTATCTTCGTAATATTTCTATTCGCACTGATCTACGGGAGTATAGCGCCGATCACGGTCTCAGATGTATGCTGTATCACTATCCTGCTCTAACCGCCCGCCATAATCCAGCAATAAGCTTTGCAAGCCCGGTGGCCTTTGTTTTATGAAACAGTATTAATTATTATAATTAGGTCATACATATAAACTTGTATAAGTAGAATAACTGATCGATCCTTTTGTTTTACTAAATTTGAAATACATGAAGTATTAATATTAGCAGAGGCCAGTCGTGTCGCAGGGCACAACGTGTGACTGTAAGCTCAACAGGTTCTGGGTTCAGTTCCCACTAAAGGAAATGAAACATTTTATATTTAAATTTGATTGCTCTGGTGTGGAGGCTTGAGTCCGAGTCCGAGTCTGGTGTTGAGTTGCGACACTCAAACGTGATGCCACTAGAAGTGTCTTAATGGGAACTAAGTGTCTTAATACAATGTTAAATATACAATGTTGTAAATAAAAAAAAAAAAGTATAAACTTTTTTTTTTTAAATTGGCAATAATATAAACAATCAGCAAAATGTAACAATAAATTATGAAAATTGAGAATTTGAAACCCTGAGGTAGTGTCCGGTCAGGCACAACGGAATTGAGTTCTGAATTTGATTTCATCTTTCTAACTAAACGATATCGTTACGCGCCGCCCGGCTCGTCGGCAACTCTCGGGTGCGCTGTCGCCGAGCGGAGGGGAGGGGAGGGGAGGAGGGGAGGGGAGGGGAATGACGCGCGCTTGTAATGTCAAATTTGGGCGGGAAAATGTTTTTGGTTGGAGTGAGCAGTACAGTGAATTATAATGAACAATATTGTAAGAAACATAGCTATTGGAAGTGAACAAGTGTTTCAATATCTACTTTTGCGTTATAATATTATGTATGATACAAGCGTATATACATAGATATTCGACACATCGTAGATTGTGTAGATTATTGTATATATTTTTTTTTTCAATAAAAAACATTATTTGCATTGCGCAATGAAACAGCGTCGGACTGTAAACGCAATGGTTGCTGATTCTTTACTTGAAGAAATTAATTATTTTATTTACAGTTGTGGCTGACAAAGCGCCACTAAGAACGCAATTTCTCGAAAATGGGACGGAGATAGGTAATGGAGTAGGTTCCCTCTGTCTAATGTAATAATAGAAATTGTTACAATTTTACCAAATTTGGAAGCCGGGGTGGCGCAGCAGTGCATCCACTGATTATATGCTATCGTAATGGATTCAATTCCTATTTGATTTAATGAATTATTTTCATATATGCATTTTTTTGAAAATTGGCAGGAAAGTAGAGAACGGAGTGTCTTAACACTAGATTCTTCCTGCCTACTCTGCTATATGCGGTTATAGCGTGAAACTGTGTTGACATGTTGCGAAAGGGTAAAAATAGAATCGATTCGATCATAAAAACAGAACGAAAAACAATAGCAGTGACACAAAGGAAAGTAATTATTATTTCCAAACGCTTTGTTAGCGGTTATTGTTTATCATTCCCCAAACCTTTCATTTGGCACAGATTTTTATTAAAAAAAATATCCATATATTGCGCAATAAAAATATCCACATTGCGTGTTGAGTGGCAGAACTTGACGCCGCGCCTAACCTCGACACCAGAGCGAAGAAATGGAAATATAAATTTAAGTAAATATTTCATGTCCTCGAGTGGAATCGAACCCACAACCAGTCGGTTTCACAGTCACACTTCATGCCGCTGCGCCACGACTGGCCACAATGAAGTAATAATGAATAAATACATATATTGCAGTAGTTATGTTCGGTTCGACATAATAACAATAGCGATATTATGGAAACCAAATTGATTCATGTGTAACCTTACCAGTAGCATATTAATTGGATTGGTATTAAATTATTTTGTAAATACAGTCTCCAATTAGGCTGATTGGTTTCAGACAATGCCTAGATCATGTTGCTGATAATACCTACTCTACCTCAGGGTAGTCTATATAGTTCAGTAATACGTAGAGACCGTATGATATCTTATATCAAGGAAATAGATCTAAATTTGTAGATATTTTAGAAAAAAAATCATAGTTATTTGTCTCTATAATAGTTATATAGTATAGACAAATAACTAGGAAGAACTACTAACAAGTGGTAAGAGCATAACATGTTATGGGTAGAAATTGATATCACACACGGTAATGTCATTTATTAATAGAAAAAAATTAAATAAAATACCGTAATGAATTAGCTTAATTTACAATACTTCAATATAAATAGGTATTCTAGGATGGTCCAATGTAATAATAGACTAGTTCTGCATCTCAATTTAAGAAATAAAATAAAAATAAAACCCAAATGTTTTCGATGACTGTAAGACCGAAAGTACTTTATTTTTCGCTGTCAAAATGGTAGTATCAATACAAACTTTATTTATATAATATACGAGTTAAAGTGAAATAGCTCCCCTTTTGCACAGTTATAACTTACTTGGCGTATTTACAAAGAAAGCATTCATGTTTGTCGCAAATGTAAAGTACGGTAGAAAGAAAATTGAGTGAAGTAAGAAATTTTTAAAGAACCGACGACCCTCGTCAACGCGCTAACGACAGGGTATTCCGTGAAATATTTGATAGCGGCGAAAGATGGTGCTTTGTGTTATAATTAGGATAATAATAGATACGTGTGTGTGATAAAATAACATATAATGTATGTTATTTTGAGGAAAATTATATAATATATTTTATGTTTTCGTCAAAAAACGAAATCATGACCTACTTACTTATTAGTTCTCAATTTACGAACTTTCTGTAAAAATTCTATTGGAGAAAACAATAATAGTCAATATTATTTAATTGAATAAAATAATACTATTAGTTTCTATAAATGAAACGTAGAAAATAAAGCTTATTAATTCTAAAAGACTTCTAAAGATGGCCGCGATTCGAATTACAACAATATGAAAAGCTGTAGTAAAATGTTTTAAGCAATTATGTAAAGTGTTTAACTTACAAGATTTTCGACTTGATTTGAATGAACTTGAATTGAACTTAAAACCATTGTTTTTTCAGTTGGACGTTGAATAGCGGAACTCAACGCCGCACTTTGCCGACATCAGAGCGAAGACATGAAAATATTAAATATTTTCATTTCCCCGAGTGAGAATCCCCCACGAGTGAGACCCACAACCTGTCGCGCTTAAAATCACTCTCTTTTGCCCCTGCGGCATGACTGGTCTAAAAGCGGTTATTTTTAAATATTTTTAACTTTAATATTTGGTCACATAAAGCTGAAATATTTTAAATGGACTTCGCACGTGTATGTTAAAGCTGTTGCATAACGTACTTGAGAATAAAGACGGACATACACACGTTTTTATCACGTATCATCCATTTTGCAAATTAAAAGAATGCAATAGAGTACTCTTTTCTTCTTGGTCATAATTAAAAATATGAAAGGCTTATCATTTTCATTTTAGCCTTACTGTCTTTGTTCTCGTTTAATATGTCACACTTAAAATATTTGATTTTAATTTTACTTTTCCAGTCGTGGCGCAGGGGTACAAAGTGTGACTGACTGAGACTGAGCGCTGAGACTAAGACTGATTGTGGGTTCGATCCCCACTCGAGGAAATGAAATATTTATTTTAATTTATATTTCCATTGCTATCGAGGCTAAGCGCGGCGTTGAGTTCCGCCACTCAACACGCCATGCCTTCAGAACTCTGCAGAAAGTGAGGAACGGAGTGTCTTAACACTACGATCCCTCTGCCTACCCTGCTGTGTGCGAAATGCAGCGTGATATTGATTCTTAATTTTATTAAAAATGGAATTTTGAAAAGAAAACATGGTGTTTATTATATTATCACTATGGCGCAATGTAACAGTGTACGTAAATAAGGCGGTTGTGGCTTCCTTTCCCACCCGGGAATGAATTATTTTCATTTCTCCGTTCAGGAAGGACACAGCGTTGCGTAGAAATGTATAAACCTTGAAATACTGTGATCTAAAGAGTGATAAACACTTGAACATCATCATAAAAGCCAACGTATTATTTACATCGGTTGTGAGTTCATCATTCAAAGTAATTATTTTACTTAATGTGTTTTCATTTACCTGCTATAGTAGACGAAGCGCGGCATTGAGTTACGCAATTCAATTCACATGTCTCGAAAATTCTATGGAAAATAACAACGAAGTTTCTTAACAATTATAGGTTCCCTGTGTGTATACTTGCTTTTGGAAAAAACATTAAACTGCTTTATTTATAGATAATGTATTATTCCTAAAAAAATCTGTTAACTAAAATCATTAATTACCCTCAAATCAATGAAAATATTTGATGATAATACCTCCTACTTCGGTATATCAAATGGTTCAGAATGAACATGTCATACCAGTCGGATGTATCAAGTCACGTGTACCAATGGACCCACTCCACTCCAGTACTCTATTATAACGAAGGGAATAAGAGAAATTGCGCAATAAATGGAACGTAACTGCGTAACGAGCTTGTCGCAAAACCATTATTATATTCCTGTATGGAACTATTAGGTACATATGTGATATATTATAATTAGAATCGTTGATTTCTTTTCACCTTCACGCTGTATTCCGCATTTAGCAGGGTAGGCAGAAGGTACCTAGTGTTAGGACACTCCGTTTTTGTCTCTCACTTTCCGCTGAAAAAGCTAAAAAAATAGTAGTCAGTACTAAAGTTATTTAGTTCAGTTCGGTAAGTAGGTATATCTTATAAGATAACTTAATGTTATAGACCCGAACGATATAGACGAGCGTTAATGTGGATTTTGAAAGGGCTCCCAGAGCCCACACTTAAGTCGGAAGTCCCAGAAACTACTCCGACCACCTCAACCCGCAACTTGATGGACCTTACACAATTATTTATTGGAACCCAATCGAAACCCTTACACAATTAATGGAATGCTAAAGTATTATTTACTTATATTAAAATAATTTAAAAGATATAACAATAATAATAACCGGTGAAACCTTTGAACATTTATTAGACGACCTTCTCAATCACCGTCTTTACGAAGGCGAATCTTTGTTTCTTGACTTTCATGTTTCTTGCAAATTGAAGTGGCTTCATTGTAGTACCAACGTCAGAGATAGACTCAATGAGATTTTCTATAATGATATAGTATAATAAAACATTTATGTTAAAGTTTACTGTTCGACTGATAGTAAGTAAAAGTGTATTAAATATTATATTTAGAAATTTAGTAAATATTAAAAGAATAGGTGAATATCTCTGCTCTCCTACATTCTTACCAGACAGAAGGAGCCTCGTGTAAAACACTCTGCTCCCCACTTTCCACCGAATTCTTCAGAATTCATTACAAATAAATAAATAAATAATGTGAATATTTGAATTTAATATATTAAAACGTACGATATTTTATATATCCTAGAAAAAAATATATTTCATTGTTTGTATTTTATCTATTTAAAAGCAAAATTGTTTAAATTGTTATTTGAAATTTGTAACAATACGACCTTCGAAAACTGGGTTCATTTTCCGTTCCAGTCTCCAAACAATGCTTACTTTGTTACAAAACTTCCAGCCTTTAAAAATATTTGCTAGAAATTCTTTAAAATATTTTCGTTTAAAAACGGTAAATATTATTTTAAGAAATTTTTAAGTTAAATCATTCACAAGTTTATGAAGCATACAATAAGCAAAGATAAATATGATATGTCACTCTTTGTTTTGTTTTATTTGGGAAAACAGTGTATACGTCAGCTTATTATATATTTTTTTATAAGATCTCAGGCTCACTTACAAATTATCGGAATTTTAAATATAAATCCATTAATTAAAACCAGTACCTATTTCAACGTTGAACTAATTTCATATGTACAGATTACAATTGCAAATACATTTATCTGTAAAATAAAATGGATTACAAAAAACTAGCTTTATCAAACAAAAAAAATTATACTTATAATACTTTAAAGAAAATGTACTCATAAAACAAAGAAATTATTAATACATAATGCGTATATAGATACTACTAAAGTACGATTATTTTAGATAACATATTTTAAACAACTAGAATTTAAACAGATTCTGTAATACTCTGCAAGACTCTGTAATAATTTTAAAATAGAAAACCTATTTCGCTTAACATATTTTAAAAAATATTTCCTTCATAATTTCATAATACAGTTAATTTATATGGTTAGCGAAAGAGCGTTATCGATTTCCTCTATAAATACGTTACACCGTACACTGGCTCGCTGACTAAAAATAAGTTAAAAGAGCTACATTATACTTGCCAACTCTTATTTTGGTTTTTTATTGTTTAGTAACATATACTTTAAGTACTTGTAGGGTATAAGAAACGAATCTAATAATAGATCACAATTTCCTATTTGAGGGAAAGAGTTGTTTTCACGTCTTCGCTCTGGTAATAAGATAAAGCGCGGCGTTAAATTCCACTATTCAACACAAACTATCTCGAAAATTGGATGGTACGTGGGAAACAGAATGTCTTAATTTTTAACATTAGGTTCCTGCTTCCTACTTATACAGCGGGATACAGTGTGTAGCAAAAATACATATTTCTTCCCATTTTGTATCTTTATTTGACCGAAACAAACATTAGATATTTTAATATAAATGGCGGAAAGCTACCGTATAAATACAATGTTGTATGATTAAGGGACAAGATGGTATTATTTTGTGCAGAATTTGCCAAACATAATGTATTTATTCAATAGTATCATGGAAGCGTTATCTGGTCTTTAAATCAACAACTTAAAGGAAATAAAAGTACTCAAAAAAAGTAGAAGAAAAACTTTTTAATAATATTTATCATCTGTCTTGAGATTAACTTTACAGATGTAAAGAAACAAAGTAGAGCGTAGATATTTAGGTACATATGCTTCACGCTGTATATCTCTCATAGCAGGGTAGGCAGAGGGAACCTGAGAACCGTTCCAATTTTTTTGACAATGTGTACCGAAATTCATAGACTGTTTTTGACTATGTATTTAGGTACTCATAATCAAAAACAGTCAAAAATGTAATTTTAAAGAATTACTGTACTTTATTTGACAGCTTTGTATTAAGCAAAACTAATTTAACTTTGCCAGAAATTATTAACCACTGGCGAAATACGGTAAATACGTCTTCACGTCAACGAAAATTTTGTTCGTACAATATATGTACTGAAATAAGTTGCTACGGAAATTGATTTTAAATATTTTTATAACTCACCAATTCAATTAATATATGTAAATGTAATTTCAAGGTTATAAGTTAGTAACAGTTCAATAAGACAAATAGCGACGTTGTGTATCGGAGAACGGAGAGCCTCGACACTAGTTTCTGTTTGCTTGCTCTGCTGCTATTTGAAGGACACAGCGTAAAACGAGAATAAAAAAGAGTAAATTAAATTAATAACACGCTTGTTACAGTAGAAAATACATTTTCGAAAGATAGACAATTATTTTGAGCTAAGTAACTCTAAATATGACTTTTATTTAACAAACAAATTCAGTGGCAAGCGATGAAGTTTAAACATTATAAGTGAAACCATTTGAGGTTTCCATCGCCAGTCCTTTATAACCTAACAGAAGTCCTTACTACAAACTTTACTGTACTGTATACTCCTTCAAATCTTCTGTGCTAGTGAGACGGCCAATAGCTTATAGAAAAGTTTTTCGATGTATGTGTCTGCGCTCAAATACATACGATATTATTTTGGAAACAAATGTTTATTAATTATTTAGCTAATTATTATTATTAAGTAGGTAATGTCTGACATCTGACACTATACGAGTATACCATATCGAAAATATTTTAGGTTCAAATATATATACTTCAAGAAATCATATTTCAATGTTTCAAATAGAGTCCTACGAGTATTTTGTCGTAGAATTTAATAAAACTTAGAGTCTATACTAGTACGTAATGAGTGCACAGCGCAGTGACCTGTCGCGAACGACCCGCGCGCACGGAGACACGCACACCAGATCAAAGGAACCAAATACTCTATTGTTACTGTCCTTGCGGGTCGATGGGCGCAGTTTCTTCAATATTTCAAATATTATATATATACTCTTTTGAATATTTTGAAATTAAATGGAATTAAAAAATTAAGTAAATATTTCATCTCCTCGAGTGGGGATCGAACCCACAACCAGTCACACCTCGTGCCACTGCGCCACGACTGGCCTCATAGTGATCTCACAAATTGAGCTATCGTATATATATACAGATCCGAAAACGGAGCTAAAATTATCTAAAGTTAATGATAAAAAGAGAAAAAAGAAAACTCAAAAAAGAATATAAATATAAAACTTCTACATCCCATCCATAGAAATGGTGAAAAAGTCAAAATATATCATAGAGTCGAAATTCGTGAATATTCAAATCTTTATAAGTAAGTACTTGTAAAGATTTGAATATTCACGAAAATGTACTTTGTAAATAAAAAGTTTATTTTTAACCTTCAAATAATTTCCAACGGGAAAACTGTCGATTATCAATATGTCATAATATATTTTTGAAGTGTAAAAGAAATGAAAAATCTTTAAGAAGTTGGTCCTGACGTGGCCCCGTTAGAAATATGAATATTTTTACAAAATTTAAAGCGTCGCCTTCTCAGAGGGCATGAGTCTTTGACAACTAACTACCTTGTTACATTTTGAGGAGTGAAAAAGTTTTAACTTATTTACAATTTTATTTCGTTAGAGAACGCTATTCGTTTTACAGTTTATTTCGTACACTATAATTACTTGACTTAAGTACAATATAATATTAAAATGATATATTGTAGATACTTGATGTATTGTAGGGGCACAAATGTGTGAGACTGTACGAGCGACGGTTGTGGGTTCGATTCCCACTCGGGCGAATGAATTATTAGTTATTAATATTTTCATTTCTTCGCTTTGATACTGCTCTAAAAAATTAACAATAGGCGCCCTCTGCCTACCCACATACAGATACAGCAAAAAGCTATAAAGATATATTTTTTCTTACACTGGTCGTCGAGTCATTAACGTTCTCTAGCTAATACAATA
This sequence comes from Heliconius himera, assembly GCA_021202915.1. Taxonomy (NCBI): domain Eukaryota; kingdom Metazoa; phylum Arthropoda; class Insecta; order Lepidoptera; family Nymphalidae; genus Heliconius; species Heliconius himera. The sequence goes on from JAJHJA010000309.1 coordinate 31,485, forward strand.
AAAATGTAAAGTAATACATAAATGCAAGAAGTAGTGTGGTGTTGGATTCCGCCACTCAACACTTAATATCACTCGATAATACTTACTTAGTGGAAAGTGGGAAACAGAGGACTTTAAAACTAGGTCCACTGTTATATGCGGCAGACAGGTGAAGCTATCTATTTACTAATATATTTTATATTATATATGTATTTAAAATATGAAAAGGCCAGTCGTGGCGCAGCGGCACAAAGTGTGAATGTAAAACCGACTAGTTGTGGGTTCAATCCTCACTCGAGGAGCTGAAATATTTACTTAAATTTATACTTTCATTTCTTCGCTTTGGTGTCGAGGCCAATTGCAGCGTTGATTTCTGCCACTTACTGCCACGCAATACCTCCAGAATTCGGCAGAAAGTGGGGATCCGTTCCCGTTGTCTTACACTAGGTTCCCTCTGCCTACCCTGCTGTGTGCGGAATACAGCGTAAGGCTGATTTATTTATTTATTTATTTTAAAATATGAAATATGTTTGATACAATGTGTACTCCAGAGAAAATAACATGAAGAATTTTCAATAACATAAGATTAGGGCCCTTCATCAGTATTCCCAATACACGACCGCACGAATAAGTTTCAACAGAAAAGTTAGATAGAGATGCCTCCGATCATTCTTAAAGATTATATTACATTATTTACGAAATATGATCAGATTTTTATCAAGTAAATACTATAATATTAAACAAAGCGATGCTCGTTAGACAAATTTGTTTTTTGCAAACCAAATTGAACTCTGTTGAATATTCATATGTATGAAACAGATATTTTACTATTTTCGGTGCATAAATGTTTCCAGGTAAAAAAAACCTATTATTTTTTGCTTTTAATCAAAATAACTTTAAAACTTTTTAGGGTTCCGTACCTCAAAAGGAATTAAAAATGGAACTCTTATAGAATTCTGTCATTTATCTTGAGATTATATCAAATATACTCTACGGTTCCTTGGAGCACAAAAAAAAATCAAGTTTCTAAATCAACACAAGCATTTATTTATAGTTTTTGCTGCATTTAAGATGAAATTCGCCGCGTAATCAAAGCTTTTAGGGAAATTTGATACGAAACAAGAAATTACATTACAAAATAAAGGAATAAATCCGAAAAGTGAAAATTTATAGATATATCATTAAAAAAATTAAAAAAACTTATACTACTATTTTATTTCATACATACAAAATGAGTGCATACGATTTAATTTTTCTTAAGTTGTATGTACTTCATGAGAGTATAGTACCTGAAACTTGTTCGGAACCCTCGGTGGGCGAGTTCGAATCGCACTTGCCAGATTTATTAAAATTTTAAAGTTAGACCAATGTAAAATGGAATATAGAGCGATTTATACTCATAACCATTAGTTACTCGTACCTCTATTTATTAGATACCTACCCCTAATCTTTGACATTAAAACTCGTACATAGTAAACAGTTTAATCTTATTATCACCAATATTATCAAAATACAAAAAATGAAAGAAAATTCCGCCGCGGCTATATATCTATCCCAAAATATATTCAAATTTAATCCGATTACTTACAAAACTTATCTTCAGAGATCGACAGTTACGTACAGAAGATTTTTTTTTGCAAGTAGCAGGGTAGGCAGAGAGAACCTGGGAACCTAGTGTTAAGACATTCCGTTCCCATTAAAACACTTCTGTTACCGACTGGCGCTGCAACTCAACGCCGTACTTTGTTTCGTTAATAGAACCAGTAATTGAAAATATTAGGTAAATATTTCATTACCCTGAGTGGGACTCAAACCCACAACCGCAGTACTTAAAGTCGCAGGTTTATACTCTCGTACTACGATGCGACGGCCTTAATAGTAAAAAAAGCTAGAATATATTTAACTGGACTATAGGTAGGTAAAAATCAGTGATTGTAACAGACCCGCTTTCCAAACCTAGGTGGGCCGTGACAGGACAGAAATGTATTTCCAAGAACAACTGAATGGGACGAAGTTTTATCTCTCCCTTTGTAGATAACAAACAAACAGTGCTCGCAGAACAATGTGGTACAGGAATGTTTAGGTTGTGGTATTTTGTTTAATAAATATTGAGGCTTTATACTAAAGTAAGGTAGTAGGTAGGTAGGTAGGTGTGGTATCGCTGTATTCCAATTTTTTTTTCAGCTTCACATTATAACCCGCGTGTTGCAGACTAGGCAGAGGGAGCCTAGTGTAGTAAGACGCTCCGTTCCCCATATTCTGCTGAATTCTGGAGGCATTGCGTGTTAAGTGGCAGAACTCAAATCGTAATTTGCTTCATCACCAGAGCGAAGAAATGGAGACTTAAATTTAAATAAAAATTTCATTTCCTCATGTGGGGATCCAACTTACAATCTATCACGTTTACAGTCACACGTTTGTGCCGCTACGCCATGACTGGCGCGAGATAGATGTTCTAGCTATACATTAATGAAATAGTCGTAAAATTAAACAAAAGAATGAATAAAACATATGAAGTTATATCATTATAATCATTTAGTTTTATAAGACAAAATCTGATGCCGCCATTTTCCTATCAAATAAATAGCATAAGTCTAATATTTTATTTTTAATGTATATGTTATACGCCCAATATTAATAACCTATCTCCAACGTCAATCTTCGATTGTTCCATATATGTATCCAATCTCTAGATGGGATAGATATATGGGACAATCGAAGATTGACGTTGGAGATAGGTTATTAATATTGGGCGATAATCATTGTTTACAATTGTTCAATATAAAAAAAAATCTATTGAAACTGAAATGGTTTCCTATAGATTCTAAAATTGGAAAGCGTTGTCGTTGATACAAATAAACAAAGAGTAAAGATAGGGATTCGTCCTCTTTTTTATGAAACCAAATGAAATTTTAAGCTCCATTCGTAGTGACTGGAGGCTACAAAACCTTTACAAAAAGGTATTTTTGAAACGACAATTTTGTTTTAGTAAAGCATAAATATGACATATTTTTAAAATGAACTACCGGATTGAGATGGAATTTTTCATATGCTTGCACTGCTTATCATATACCCGTAGAACACAACAGGGCACAAAGTGCCTTTTAATTCTGCAAATGTAATAAATTAACAATTATTTCTAGAGTCATCATATATTTAACATATTTACTACTTCTATAAAGTAAAATTATGTGTTGTAATTCATACGAAAATCAATATGTTATAGATATAAATTCTACATTATGCTCTCCAAATAGAGCAGTCAAACTTACATCATTTCTCATATAGAAGTAACGCTAAAGCGTAATGTTTAATTTTGGACGTGATATATGAACACCGCGAGTGTTGGCCATCCTTCATTTCACCACACACTTTGTAACTTTCGTGTTGTAATGGTACTATAATACAACTTTTGGTTCCTACTTGTAAGTCTTAGTTATAAAAAGTTACGGACGATATATTATCAATAGGTTTTAATTTTTTCATCTTTTTTTATCTTCACTCTCGTAGCAGGGAAGAAGACAGAGGGAATTAGGAAATATGTGTTGACACACTTCGTTCATCTCATTAAGATACTTCCGTTCTTCACTTTCCGCTCAGTGTCGGAACTCAATGCTGCGGTTTGTCTAAGAAGGCAATATTTTATTTCCTCAAATAGGAATGGAACTCGTAACTTGTGCCACATCTGGCTGCTCTTTTCAACTTCATCTTAGTATTTCACGTGATAGTCCCTTTATTTTTCAAAATATTGTTCGTTGAGATACGAAACTGTAGCAATACTTTTTCTAACTACATTACACCGGGAAAAAATTAATACAAACGTATAACTAAATAAGGTACACTGGTAATGTATGTAAGTATTATTGATATATATAAGTGGACTAAATAAGAAGTAGTTGAGTAATTTGATAAATTCGATTTAATAATTTGAAGCCAGGCTGTTGCAGTGCTGATTTGTCTACGTAATTGAAACATAAACAATGGATGTCTTTTTTTGAACAGAAAATCGAGAATAGAGAAATATATGTATTCAGAAAATTTCTTTCTATCTTAATATTAGAGGGACTATCTCTAACGTTTTGGCACCACCACTAAGCCAACACAGCGAAAGTAAGTGATGTCAAGCGTGTAAACAAATAGTCACTCTTAACAATATTTTTGGGTAGCAAAAATCTCCCTATCCCGAGACGTTTAAAACATAAATAAGCTTTGTAACAAGTATATTAGTAATTCAACGTTGCTTGAAAAAACTTAAAGTTGAGTGGCAAGATACGACGCTTGGACGTTCAAGTTTTTACACGTAAGAAAACGTGATTTTCATTTTGTTATAGGATTGTATCAAAACTTCGAAACATTTGTTGTTTGTATATATTACTTAATGTCACCATCACTATGTCATTTCAAGTAATTTTATGAATTTACAATTACTTATTGAAGCGAAATTTCAATAGATAGCTATTTTCGAATATGGACGCTGTTTCCTTCAATCTAAATATTTCACCGTAGCTAGGTATTGGCAGAACTCGGTTAGGCTTTTAACAGAATAGACAGCCACTAGTATATTGAAACACATCCGTAACAACATTTTCAACGCAAACTGACACTGTTATTGAAGCATATTTTGTAACGATATTACATATCATACATATTTTGATTTTGATTTTGTAACGATACAAGGAGAATGCGGTGTTGAGTTCCTCTACTCAACACTTAGTGCCTCCAGAATTCGGCCGAATGAGGGAAGCGGAGTATCTCAACACTAGGCTTTTTATTTGCCTTGTTACATGCGACATACAGCGTATAGCTAAAAAAAAGCAAGAAAAATGAAAATTGTATTAAATTTAATCCTTTCTAACAAAATTAAATTTTTATAGCAAAAACAAAACATCGTTGTATAATAATATATTATATTGGAAGAAACTTTACAATGTACTAGGCTGGTCTCATTACTTTCTATGTAGCTAAATAACATATGAATCTGAAATGAATATATTATTATTATTTGGTATTTATTTACCAACTACAACTTATTAAGTAAAACGCTTTTATCTGTACATATTCGACTCATTTGCGAGGACTGTACCTTCAGCGCAAATAAAAACATTGTATTTGAGTATAATTAAAACTCAAGATGGTTTTTCAACTAAGTATCCAAACTTAGAAAATATTTTTAAGATTACTTTTTTTTTTTTGTTGAATTGTAATTTGTTTAATCTGTGACGCTGTTTGCAGTTGCAGATTAAACCAATCGATTGATTGCAGATTAAAAGAAAAGTGTTTTTTTACCATTCATCTTTAAACTTAGCTCACATGTATAAATTGTAACATATTAATGAAACTAACCATATAAACCAAACTCCATTTTTTCCCTTTCTATTCTAAAGATAGAGTGTCTAATGGATAAATAAAATATTAGTAATTGTTATTTTTAAAATTGTTCAATAACTACTGTAACGTATCTATTTTATAATTTGTGAGTCAAATTCATTTGTTTAAAAATAAAAAATGGTACAACAAATCCAATATTGTATATTCAATTGAAGAAGTAAGAAAAGATACACAATAATAAAAATGTTCCAAAACACGCTTCTGGGAGATAAACCACGATGGAAATATAAAGCTTTATTAGCGTCGTCAGTAACTCTTGATGAAAGGACTTCGTGCCAACATAATGCGATGCTGAGTTTCCTCGATTATAATTCTATACTTTCATTGATTTAATACTTCTGACATATAAAAGTCGACAAAATGTTGGTGTTATTTGTTTTATTCTGTATTTGTTTGTTCAAAATTACAATTTCTTTAATCGTATACATGTTTTGTTAATTTCTCATCACTTCTTAGGGACACCGTGGTATCTTAGTTTACAGTAATTTTACTTGATTACATTATAGGTGCGTTAAGCGTGCCGCTGTTAACAGCAACGGTTATGAGTTCGATTCCCATTCTGGTGATTGAAATATTTAATATTAAATTTTCACTCCCTCGATCTGGTACATAAAAAAAATTAAAATGGGTTGAAATTTAAGTAGATCGCGGTATAGTTCGATTCTTACTTACATGAGGCTAAGCATAAATAAAGAAAAAAAATCTAAATAATAAAACACAATATATCATTGCTACAGATAATCTTCGCTAATAATTAATATTGGTAAGTCCATCCATCACAGGAAAAATAATCTTATAGTCATATTTGTGAACAATCTGTAGTACCATTCGTCTTCTCTGTCTCAAACAAGTTCTCAAGATCGATCCTGAGGAGCAGGTGTCTCTTACAAATGAGTCTCACGATGAACTGTATTCTGGAGCTATATTACATCAAAGTGATTGTTGTTTCCTCTTGATTTTTACGCGGCCGTTACTCGCACTTGACTGCTGCTTATTATTAACGTTGAGCCAAATGACATTTTAAATCTAGTAGTTTATCTAATCTATGTTTATCTAGTCTATGAGATTTTTCTTATATTATTTATATTACAACAGGTACATTGAAAACCATAAGAGGCCAGTCGTGGCGCAGTGACACAAGCGTGTGACTGTGAATGCTCAAGGAAATTAAATATTTAATATATTCAACTTCGCGTACTGATGTCGAGGCATAGCGTGACGTTGAGTTCCGCCACTCAACACGCCTTACCACTTAGAGAGAGAGAGAGAGAGAGAGAGATTAGGGAATTTTACCACTGGCCTCCCTCTGCCTTTTGTACTATATGCGCGATTTAGCGTGAAACTGAAAAACATATTACAATTTATTTCTATCTTTTGTTTTTATGAAAGTAAATGATGAAGTTAAAATTTGAAATGAACTCTCGGATTACATTATTAAGCAGCGTTTGACTGTAAACGTTGATGTTATGGGTTCTAAACCAACGGATGGAAAACTACTTTCATTTTCCTATTCGGAAACCCTCTCCTCCCTCTTTCTGACAAGACCATTTATTTTGAGATCGCGCTTAATAATATACATTTTTACTGCATCCTATGTGAAATTCGCCGCGTTTTCAAAATTTATAGAGCAGATTTCGTGGACCTAGTTAGGAAATTTGGCACGAACCTACGACTTATAATACAAAAAAAAGGGAAATATCCAAGCAGTTAAAATTTACAAATATTATATAGGAAAAATTTTAAAAAAAATGTTATAATTTTATAAATCAAAATCTTAATAATAATATGAAAGTTGGGAACTTGCACATAAAAAGAAAAAATTGGTAAATGGGCGTTCTTATTCATATCACAGATAAAAACTATAACAAATATATTATTTTTCATTTCATACAAAGTGAGTGCATGGGTACAGTACGAACCGTTGACCTATAATCCTAAAATTGGACTCCGATTCTTATTTGATCAGTTATATTAATGTATTTAAGTAATTAATGTTATCGTAATACGAGCCATTTAAGTATATATATTAAATATTCTTTGTTATTTATCAGATGTAGGTAGGTATGAAAATTGAGAGAACCGAAGAAATGGCTAAAGATATACGGAGCTTTGCATCTGCAAGCTCCCACGTTTACGGCTAACGTTTTCACGTCATTGAATGTGCTGCATACAAATCTAAAGAGACCTTCATTACATACAAAAGAAAATTCTGATATATATAGGTAATCTTTCTAGTAAATTCTTCAAATTAATCATAATACAAGAAAATAGAAAACTGTATATTAAACGAAATAAGCAAAATCACTTCAAAAGAAAGTTTATTATGAAAACATGACATTTCTAATAAAAATAGTAATAAATTATTATTACAATATTTTTGCAACTAGTTTACCTTATTTAGAATATGAATATACTTAAAGAAAAGTTAATTAAGGAGCAATTCATAATATCAATCTGTTTCAGCTTCACGCCATATCTTGCACACAACAGAGTAGATAGAGGGAACCTGGGAACCCAGTACTAAGACACTTCTGATCACCATTTTCCGCCGAATGTAGGATGCGTTTCAGTTTTCAGCGTTTCAGAGTACACTTTCTTTACACACACGTACACTTTCGTACACTTGTATTTTTAAACAAATTTCAGAAAACTATTAAAACAATCAGAAAAAAAACACCATTTAAATTAAAATGAGTCCTCTTTATAATTGCAGTTTTTTTAAACAGAACATCCGCCAATAAAGTTATTTAACGTTACTTAAGTTCCCGGTGCTGTGTAAAGAAATAATGAAATTAGTCTTAACTTGATCCTTGCCCTTGTGCACACTCTGATCCATTTACTTTGATTTTCAGTTCATTTTCCACCATATTAGGATATTCTGACCTGATTTGATCTGTTGACTTATTTTAATATTTAAAACAACTGATGTAGAATAAAATATAAAAAATATTACTCTTAAAAAAAAGCATATTCAATCGTCGTTCAGTTTATGCTAATATTTCGCATTGCAAAGTGAGCTGGGTGAACCTAGTGTAAAGACTAGAAGAATTTTGTCATATAAAAGCGGGGAAATGAAAATAAATTAATAAACCGGACGGAGATCAAATCTACAACCGCCTCATTTACAATCAGACGCTGTAGCACTGCGTCACGATGGCCTATGTATGTAATATAATCTTATTTTATTTACATAATAATAACATTATACTATATACATAGGCCATGGTGATGGAGGCCAATCCTAGTGCAGAGGCACAAAATGTGACTGTAGTATCGACTGGTTGTGGGTTCGATGCCCACCCACTCGAGAAAAGAATATATTATTTACATTTTCATATACTCTCGCTTTGGTGTCGTCGTGTCGGTGTTGAATTCCGTCACTCAACATCAATGCCTGCAGAACTCAGCGGAAAGTGGCGAACCGAGTGTCTTAAGCACTAGGTTCCCTCTGCCCACCCTGCTGTGTGCGGGCTATAGCGTGGAGCTAAACGAGAATAGCATGCTCGTATATACTTTTATTTTTTTTTATTATTTTGGGCTTATGTACTTATATAGTATTTATAGTGGTACATTGATTTGGAAAGGTATGAAACAAAGAATAACAATATTTCATTAATATAATACAAATGAGATACATCCGACTGTCCGTATGTATATTCATTAACTATATAATATATACAAATAATTAAATCGATATCACAATAATTAAATCACTGAGATTCAATTAACTCGAATCACGACCTCATTTAAACAACCGCTTTAAACTCACTAAACTAAGTCAAGTTTACATATTTTACATGTATATTACTTAATTAGAAATGTTCCAGGCACGCCACATAGCTATATGAGTACATTAAATAGTATTGTAATGTTTTAAAGCTAAATATTCAAGAAATAATAGTATTTATATTATTAACATTTTTCTGTTCAGTTCTGTTCTCTTCTGTCCTTTGTCTATGGCATTCCGAAGGTGCCAGAATATCTTTCTGTCTAGTAAGACAGCGCTTCATGAAGTTCTCTCTATCTGCAAATAGAATAAGAATATATTTTTATTATTATTTAGAGGCCAGTCGTGGCGCAGCGGCAGGAAGTGTGACTGTAAAACCGACTGGTTGTGGGTTCGATCCCAACTCGAGGAGATGAAATAATTAGATACTTAAATTTATATTTGCATTTCTTCGAGGCTAAGCGCGGCGTTGAGTTCTGCCACTTAACACGCAATGCCTTCTGAATTCGGCAGAAAATGGGGAACGGAGTGTCTTAACACTAGGTTCCATATGCTTACCCTGTTATGTGCGGGATACAGCGTGAAGGTGTATTTTTTTTGCATTATTATAAATGGCCGACAGACATCAACATACGATTTTTTAAATAGCAAGTTGAATGTAAAATATATATTCAAAAAAATATAATTCAAGTGTTGTATATTACTCGCTAACATCATAAAGTAGTTGAACGTAACTGACACTTGCTGTAAACGAATAAACTTTTCTCATTATATTTCTATCTGACAGTAATAATATTTAGACACAGTGTACGACTTTATATGATACACAATGTACGTATGTAACTATGAAAAGTTAGTTCTATATTGTATTTTTATTTTATTTCGCTCCACGTTTGTTTTTAGGTAGCTCCTATTTCAATTTATTTTTAGTTTCCCACGTATAATTTATATCAGGCTGAGCAGATAGAACCTAATGTCCAGAGACTTAGTTCTCTACATTTCGAGAATTATTTGTCGATCGACAGCAGGGACATGAAAATAATTCATTTCCCCTTGTAAAATCGAACCTCCAACCAAAATGGCCTGTATATTTAATTCTCATCCATGCAATAAAGTTATACAAATATTTATGTGTCCCATATTAAGATGGAGCAATGCTACCTAGATACCATATTTAAGTTATTAATTCATACATAACACTAGATTTGAGCGAAAAATTTCAATATATTGCTTTAACTATTTCTTAAATACTGACATCGATATTAATTTAATTAAGTTAAGCACTATTAAAAATTATTCAACAATCAAAATACAACAACAAGAATATAAATACACTTCTTCATTTGAAACAACTTCTAAAGCATATTGTAAACTTAAAACATAATTAACTACGTCTCACTTTGCTCTGTTCATACTTAAAAGATGAACTCAATTCAAGACTACATTATTTGCTTGTCTTCAACAGGTTTTAGTTTAACGGTATTCTGTTAGCCCGAAGCTTTAAGCTGAGGGGTTTGTATTGTTGGAGAATAAATAGAGTGCGTCGTTCTCTTTTTCTTGTTTCTCAGTTTTAAATTTTTGCCATTTCACTGTAAAAATATATAACGTGAAAAGTCACGTATTAGGATAGGATAGATATTTACAAAGGCAAATAAGCTTCATTTGTAATCAGGAAGTAGTTAAATATTTATAACATTTAGGAAATTGAGAAAAAAGGTGTTGTTAATTTGATTATTTCAATATGAATTTTGATCAAGCAATAAACAAAGTTAAAGCTTGTACAGTGGAGAAACATTCAAAATGGCAAATAATGCCTACATTTGGTTACACTTTTACTGATCCTAATATCTTGTTTTAAGCCTATGTTGCTTTCACGTCCATATATTGTAATACAGATTCATTCATATCAACGCATGCTTGTACCAGTCTGGTCTCACTCTGTAGCCTCTACTACGCATATAGTGGCAGCACTTCCTGCTCTATTTCCGACATGACTGCACGACGAGTCGTGAAACTCAATGCAGCGCTTTGTCTTCTTACTAGGACGAGTAAATCAAAATAGTTTATTCCTCTGACAGGGAATCAAACCTACAACGTCACATTCACAGCCAGACTCCGTTCCACAGCACCACAGCGGCTCTTGCTATGACACTAACTAAAATTACAATTTATTAGAAAAAATATTATTTATTCATTCAGAAATCACATAAAAGCTACGATACATATCGTGAAAGCGTAACTTTAAGCATACTTTGAAATATATTACATTTCCAGTAAAATATTTATCAAAAAACTAAATCAATATTTCCTTATTCATCTATTTATATATACAAATTTGTCAAAACAAATAAGCCTCGCAACCACTAACGCGGGCGGTCTATTGTAATACGCAAAGCCAAATCCTCGCTTTGCCAACATGTATGATGGAAAATGGCCAAAGTCTAACGTTTTTAGCGTTAGTTTTTGTACACTTTTTTGTCAATCTACGAGATGGATTCCATTTTTAATCTCCTTTTCTCTACGCCAACATACCTTTTGCCCTGTATTTGAGTTTCACTTTTTACTTTTTTAATCTTTCCGGACGGACTAATGGTTGAAATTCGCATTAATTATTATTTAATCTATGCCTAAGTACACAGACTAAACAAAGACACTTAGATGGACTCGAGGAAAATTGAAATGAATTACTTAATGAATGGTCTCTAAATGATATTTAACGAGAGATTAATAGGAACATTGTTGTGTCCTAAATAAGGCTGAGAGCAACAATAAATCCGTGACTACTCTGTTTTATAACATTCATTTTCATCACCTATTAAATATCTTTCTTCCAAAAACATTTTTTTATTTACTCCCCTGTATAAAGACAAAGACTACTTTAAGAATATCTCTTAGCTACGGACTATATGTATATAAAGTCTATGTGGTAGTCTTAAGTCCGCTTAGTTTTATCTTTTTTTAAAATTAGATGTTTTTTTACTTCGTTTACAAATCTCCATTGTATTATATCTCTTCTGTAGAAATCAAAAATTGCTACACTCGTATCGATCATTAAAATTTTCTTAAAGTTTTTAAGAATACAAAAAAAGTTATAAAGCAAGACAAAGAAAATTTTATATCCACATAATATATGTATATGAACGTATATATATGTAATATACTACTGACATTAATTCACCGACTTAACTAAATACGATACGTCCAAAACCCAAACGCCGGCTATCTCCGAACTAATCCCAACATTATTAGGGATTTCCCTCTCGATTTCGATTGTCGTTCAGTTTATAAAGAAGTCTTCGTTAATAAGATGTTAGTAAGGGCAACCGCATGATCTAATTTTCTTTTTATTCTTACTCTAATGATATTTGCTTGTAATATACCGATATTTGTAATTTAACATCACAATACATATATACTCATAAGTACCTATAAATACAGATATACTTAAATATATACACTATCAAACCGACCGACATATACAGTATACACACACAAACCGGTTTTTTATTTAGAGGTAAATGAAAATTAAGCCCTAAATATCGAATGATTCATCAAATATTTTTTATACAAACAATCATACTTTTACTTGCAACAGTACTTGTTAAAGCTAAAATAACGGAAACTACATTAGGATGTATTGTGGTTTACAGGAAATTGAAAAGCCTATTCGACGTTTTCTACTTTATAAAGGAAAATTCTTTTCAAAGGCAAATAATAAAAAGACTGGTTGAAAACTGTCAAAATATAATGGAAACTGGTTAATTTTTCTTTCTTTTTTTTCACAATGAAGTTAATTTGAGGCCAATTGTGGTTTAGGGGCACGAGTGTGATCGCAAAACTGATTGGTTGTGGGTTCGATCCCCACTCGAGGTCATGAAATATTTATTTAAATTTATATTTTCATTTATTCGCTCTGGTGTGGAGGTAAAGCGCAGCGTTGAGTTCCGCCACTCAACACGCAATACGTCCAGATTTCGGCGGAAAGTGAGGAATGGAGTGTCTAAATACTAGGTTCCCTTTGCCTACCCTGCTGTGTGCGGGATACAGCGTGATAAAAAAAGAGTACTATTTACAGTTTCATAATCAAGCATTCTATTCTAGAAGTAGAAGTGAATAAAATATATGAAGATGTAACTAACGACCAACACCTTTATGATTTTACTAACAGATTGTTTGATCTACAAAAACTGTTTTATTACTATTCTTATTATACACATCTCAGGCTTTTATCCCCCGTTTTTAGCTCGAGGCTCAATATTAATGCATTCTCATCCGATATATGTCAATTGCCAAGTTAATTTTTGATACAACTTACAAATCAATGTAAAAATACTATGTTAAATAATTGCTACTTTTTCCCGACTGCTAAGGAAGGTTTATGTTTTTCGCGCGTATCTTGTATGTATGTATTATTCTTTATTACCTCATATCTCCAGAACCGCTGAACGGATTTACATAATTGAGGTATCGTTAGATTTGTATTAGCAGCCCAAGTTTTCTTAGATAGGTGGCGTTAAATAAAAACAATCATGGCAGCTGTGGGACGCCATTGGACTTAGTGAAAAAAAAATGTTCGTTTCGAATACCACAATATGGGTATCAAAATCAAAAGCTTACTACGAGGATTTCAAAAAGGTATATCATTATTATGATAACCATAATGAATTCTAACAAAAAGTGAAAAATAAAAAAAATATTTGTAAAAACAAAAACCCCGACTGCATAAAACTAAAAAGAAAATAAACAAGTCCAATAGTTTATTAGGATTAACAGTCGGGACCTCTTTAAATTATGCGGGGTTCCTGGTAAAGATTTAATTGATTGAAGAATTACTTATTGGTCCCGTCTGTAAATCCTAATAAACTATTGGACTTGTTTATTTTCTTTTTAGTTTTATGCAGTCGGGGTTTTTGTTTTTACAAATATTTTTTTTATTAAGATATCTCCAAAAAATCATACCTACCATTATTACACCAAAAAATATACTAAACTAATAAAAAATAATCTTATCGTTTAAATATCTTAAACGAAATAAGTTTAGAGTATAGATTATGAAAAGAATGAGTAAATCAGCTCAGAAGATAATAGGCAATGGGAAGATTTATATATAGATATAAGTGAAATAGATTTTTTTACAGTATAAAAAATGCTGTGAAATCTCGTTGTCGTTTAACGAAGCAATTTACGGAAAGATGACAGCTTGGAGATATCTCTGTTAACAATTAACGTCAAAGGTCTGAGGTTACTTCAATTAGCACGCATTTGAGTTGCAAACTCGTCAAATTATTTTTTAAATAAAATAATATATCTTCTAAAAAATACAACGTAATAAAAAGTAGTTTATTTACATAATAATAAATAATGAGGCCTGAGGCCATCGTGGCGCAGCTGCACAAGGTGAAACTGTAAACGATATGGTTGTGCGTTCGATTCCCACTTGGGGCAGTGAAATATTTAATATATAAATTTCGTCGCTCTAGTGACAGGGTAAACCTTAGTTCCACCAATCAACGTCTTTAGAATTCGGTTCCCTGTTGGTTATCTTGCTGAGTGCGGGATATAGCCTGAAATTAAAAAAATGTATTTTAATGTATTATAGTGTTGAATAAATAATAGAATATATTTTAAATAATAATAAATAATGGAATAATAAAAGTATTTATGAAATATAATTGATGTATTAAAATTTTACTTTACGGTAAAAAAGTATTCTCATGTAGAGAGGCCCACTGAGCTTAAAAAAAAAACAGATATCTTTTCATTACAAAAAGGAAATTCTGAAACTTGTTTTTCATATAAAATCAGATTTTTTTTAATAATAGAAAGAGATAATAAATCGTAGATAAAGTAGTGAATACGAAATCTAGAAAACTTTACAGTGCGGCCTTTTGGGACGTATCCCTTTATCATTCATCGTTAGAGAAATTCCAACTTGAAAGTCATTTCTATCACTGAAGTACATTTATATTCTATCTTATTACATAAAAGTAAAATATAGTATAAAGTTATAATCCTTAAAACCGCCAAACGGTGTTTGAAGAGGGTAATCTTAGACAACATTTATACCAGCCTGAGGATAAGTTTTATCAAATTAGCATTAAAAGGACTGTGACAACTAACTTATATCCTGTTAAGTTTATTACAACATAAATTTTCTAGTGTTAAAATTTTATTTTACTAAATAAATTTTAAATACATTGGGGTCGTCGGCGGCACAAGCGTGTAACTGTAAACGCGATGGTTGTGGATCCGATTCCCACTAGGGGGAATAAATTAAAAATTATTATTTATTAATATTTTCATTTTTTGCTCTAGTATCAAGGCAAAGCGCGGCATTGAATTCCACCTCTCAACACTTCGCAATGACTCGAGAATTTGGCTTTACACTAGGTTCCCTCCACTTACCCAGCCATATGCGGGATACAATGTGGAGCTTTTTTTTGTTTTTAATACAAAGCTCATCAATTGTTAGGTAATAATAGAAAGCTTCAAGTACTTTTAAAACTAAAATGCCTGTATAAATTGCCCAAAGATATTAAAATAATTACTAATTAAATCGTAAAACGATCTTACTATAAACCTAAAATCACAGATATTTTCTATCTAGTTTCTGTTTCTATCCATTCCATAATACAATATATAACATATATTACCATTAAAAATACTTATAATGTTTGTCTCTGTCGTCTGTTTCAAATAGTTTCAATTTCGACAAGATACTAAATAAACGAAACTGTGTAAACAAGACGTCCTAGTGACGATATTATATTACGGGTGCGGGTGACCCAGCTTAATGGTGACTGACAGTTTTAATTTAATCATCGTAATAGAATGAAAAAAAAAATAAACAAAATATTCGAATTATTTTAAATTTCAAAAAAATCTGCTTCATACTTGAGGCCAGTCATGGTGCAGGGCCACATGCGTATGTGGTTCTATTGTATGTGTATTTCCATTTGAAGAAATGCACAAAACGCGGCGTTGAGTTCTGTTACTCAACATGCAGTGCCTACAGGATTCATTGAAAAATGTGGAACAACACGGAAAATGTTCCACCTGCTCACTCTGCTGTCTGCAGGATACAACGGGAACACAAAAAAAATCATACTTTGTGCTGCAGGATAGGCAGTCCGAATTCTATATATATATATATATATATATATATATATATATATATATATATATATATATATATATATATATATATATATATATATATAAGCATTCAGCAACGGAATCCAATAGTCATTCATCCCAGTTGCTTCCCACAACCATCACATCTAATATCAGGTGCTGCCCCACTGCGCCACAAAGCTAAAATAATTTGAGCAGCATATTAAAGTTTATATATAACTTCATAAAATTTAAATTATTACATAAACCGCTTATGCTCAATAAGCGGTACTTTGCTATTGATATACTTTGCTTTCCAATAAGTAAACGCTGTCGCTTATTAAGTTTGCTTTACAGGGCTTTATGAGAAAACTATTGAAAGAAGAATATTACAAGCTAAGATTTTCAACGATTTTAAGTTAAAGTATTATTATTAGAGGTTATTTCAGCTTAATGTTAATAAAGTAAATGTGAACGTTGCATATTGTGAGATAGTCGTAAAGAAAAGCTGTTGATAATTTGAAATAATTGAAATTAATTGGAAAACAAAATCATCTTCACGTTGTATCCCTCACATAGCAGGGTAGGCAGACGGAACCTAGTGTTAAGACACTTCGTTCTCCACTTTCCCCCAATTTCTGGAGGTATTGCGTGTTAAGTGATGAAACTCAAGCCGCGCTTTGCCTCAACACCAGAGCGAAGAAATGAAAATAAAAATGTAAATAAATATTTCACTTCCTCGAGTCGGCATCGAACCCACAACCAGTCGCGTTTACAGTCATATTTTGTACCCTGCGGCACGACTGGCCTCAAAAAATAATTGAAATTACTTAAATATGGTTTTATAGGATAACAAATATAAAACCAGAACTAAAATATTTATAGGTATCTGTGTGAATATCAATTTTAACTAATTTTTTTATTGTATAAAAATTTTATCATAATTAACATAAATGTTGTTACATATAAATTTTGTTTTTTAAATACAATTCTAAAGAAATGAATAAAAAGAAATAGAATTATATAATAATATTTGAAAAGCGGTGAGCCGAGTTTATTAACATTCCCTCTTTCTAAACAAATATAAGGGACAAGGTGTGAAGCCAAAAAAAGTTATAATAAACGGACTGATGCATCATTAGCTTCTATCTGGTTAAATAAGAAATAAAAGGAATTTCACTGAGGCCAGTCGTGGCGGAAGGGAACAAGTATGTGGCTGTAAACGCGACAGGTTACTTCTCACTCAACGAAATGAAACATATTTTAATATTGTTAATTCCTCGCTGTGGTAACGAGGCAAAGTGCGGCGTTGAGTTCCGCCATTCATCACACAATGCCTCCAGAATTCAGCGGAAAGTACGGAGCAGAGGTGAAGCTAAAATAAACATTTACATACAACTATATAAATGTTGTAGCTTTACAAAATTTTGTTCTGAAGGTCAGTCACGCCGTATTATGATTTTTTGAATTTCGTATAAATTGTAAATCCTTCCAGATCTTGACATAAACACAATGTTAAATGTAATATCTTCCATTGTTGCAGATACTGATACACACAACACCCCCCCAACGGAAGGGGGAGTCGTTGATATTTTTAAACAAAATGTAAGTATTAACGGTTTCTTCACTTAGAACTCGCATTTCTGCTCTTGTCCTCGGAAATTATAAAATTTAAAAGAAATCAAGAATATTTTTATAATCTGTGTAATTTGTTGTTTTTAGATGTCTTTGTATTTTATCTCACGCTATATATATTCATATATGTATGTATAACTGTATTTGTCGATGTTAATATTCATATTTTCAAATATATTTTTACATAACTCACAATTGTATAATAACACATAACATTAAACATACTTTACTAATTATATAAAAAAGGAACGACATTAGAAGTCGCTTTCAGTTTGTTCCCTTGTAACTGTTAAACCAGTGAACCGTTATTTATTTGTTTTGATAGCGCAAGTGCTACTGGGTATATTAATTTTAGTCTTTAGTTTCATGCTCTCCGGGTTTTGTATTTATTTATAATTATTTTTTTGAAACAACAAAATTTCACAAAAAAAAAACTAATAAATATACATTTATTTACCCTTAAATCATTAGCCAAGGACCAAAGTTTTTACAAATTAAATAAACACTAAGTAATTCTAAACTTCACCTCATCATTTGAGTCGCCCCGTTAATTGGAGGGTCCACAGTAATTCTACATTTTAATTCATAGAAGACGATCGTGAAATAAGATCTTGGATGCTTACAATCTTTGTATTACCTGAGTTGTTGCAGGCATCGAGATTCTAGAAGTACGGTATATATTTTGTACAGATTTAGAATATCATCTTGATTATATTTTAATCTTAAAATCTTGGTTTTGAATTGAGTTTCGCTTAAAATGGTTAGTATTTACTTATTAAATGATATGATAGATTCAATTTCACGAAACCTTACCGTTACAAAACATTTTATATTAATATAAATATAATCATACATTCAAATATACTTTAAACTAGTTATAGCCCGCGAGTTAGTTTAATCTCGTTCCTTCTAGTTCTGTAGCTATTATGAGAAATCCTCCTTTAGTGACTCTCCTACACTCTCTCATAAAATTTAGCGTTCAACGCCGCATAGTTTTATCTGTGCGTTGTGCGTTTTTTATCATTCACTCATGGCCTAAGATCCCATCGTTTAAAACTGTAGGGATTAGATTTTCTAATGAAACTTATATTTAAGAATGATACATGATAGTAGAATAGATTACACTAGGGTTGCCCAAAAAAATCCTGCCGCAATCACCTTTAATTAATGTTTTTCGTAACTCGTTTTTGGAGAAAATTGCACTCATATGTTTTTTATGTGAATCGCACATCATTTGAAAGAAAATCGCATAAGGAATTGGAAAAACAATGGTTGCCAGCTCTCAGTCTGCCGCAAGTCCAGGGTTGCCTGGTTTAAAGAGCTTACTTAATGTGAATATTTGCACTCATGTGTTTTTTTAATGAATTATATATCAAATTAAAGCTTATTTTTTTGTCATCACTAAAACACATGGTTGCCTGGAAAATGGCTGCCGCAAGCAAAGGTTGCCATCATTCGAAATATTTTATTCTGATTCCGTTTGACTGAGAATAGACGATGAAATACGCGATTTGCCTTATGTTTTAAAGTAAAATATTATAAAATAGAAGGTCAATCTTAAAATTAATATTTATTCTAGCTGTTCACCTGTTAAATGATGATTTTAATCATATTAAGTACATACAAAAAACTATTTAAACATGAAATCATCCTTATTTTTCCATTGAAATAATGAGTCTATGATATTAAGTCTTTGTTAAATCTGTTTTCTAGATGTTATTTTAAAAAGACTAAATTATCATCTATATATATATATAAAACAAGCACCTGACTGACTGAGGTAAGACGCACGCACAGCCGCTGATGGTAGAAACGTGAAATTTGGACAGATGTTTTTTTTCGTAATCTGGACATCCACTAATAAGGGATTTTAAGAAAATTGAACCCTAAAGGGATAAAATAGGGGCTGAAAGTTTGTATGGTTTTTTTTTTAATCGGCACCGATTTTTATAATATTTGAAATTCAGACTCCTAAAAATACCCCGTAAGGGTTCAAATAAGCGGGCGAAGCTGCGCGCGCCCACTAGTATTAAATAAACGTTTACGAATATCGTTCTATTATAAGGTATTAATTACATAATGTTTTCATAATATAATGTAGGTTGACAATTATTGCAGATATTTTATTTATTAACCAAGAAAATATGGAAAATTACCTCGTTATAAACTCTCAATCTCTCTCTTCGTCCTCAGAGAAAAATATATAATATTAAACATTAAATTTAATTATACTTATCAAACATTAATTATACTTACGTTTTGCATTAGAAAATAATTGAAATATAAAAAATCAAATCAGATTCACGCTGTATCCCGCATGCAGCAGGGTAGGCAGAGGGAACCTAGTGTTAAGACACTCCGTTCCCCACTCTCTGCCAAATTCTGGAGGCATTGCGTGTTGAATGGCAGAACTCAACGCCGCGCTTTGCTTCGACACCAGAACGAAGAGATGGAAATATAAATTTAAGTGAATATTTGATCTCCTCGAGTGCGGTTCTTCTTTATATATTTTTTTACAACAATGAACTTTTTGTTACAAGTGATAACCGTGCATTGTGTTACTATTTAAGAAAATGTTACTGTATATAAAAATCATTTTTTGGCGAAACAACAACATAATTTTACACTTCAGACTCATTATTAAATTCCACACACATTTTCGCACAAAAAACAGATCTTCATTTTTGTCATGTTAACTAAAAACGTCTTCACTCCAAAACGAAAGGTAAGTAACTAAGTAATATGTTCAAAAACATCTCATTTGGCCATCTGCACTGTTATTGCATTTAGAAACAATACATCTACGAAAATAAAATTATTGCATTTTGTTTGCTTTGTATACCACCGCAAAATGTTTATCTATAGTAAAAACTAGACAACTAATTGATATTTGCCGACTCCTGGTCATAAACCTTAAATAGCGTTTATTATTCGGCATTACTGTCGAAATTTCTTAGAATTTATTTGTGATAAATTAATTTTATTTATTATAATTCTATCATATATATTTCTTTCAATGCAAATTCTTAAAAGTTGCGTGAGAAAAAAAAGATTGCGGCAACCGTTATCAAAAAAAAACGAGAAAAAAAAATCATACGAGCAGAGGACAAAGAGAGAGAGAGAGAGTATATTGAAATGTTATTTTCCATATTTTCTTAATTAATAAAAAAACTTACGCAATAATTGTCGCCCTTCATTATCTTAAGGAAACATGATGTAATTAATACCTTATAATAGATTGATATTTGTAAGCATTTATTTAATTAGATAATTTAGTCGTTTTAAACTGATAATTTAAATTAATATTAGTATTTAGAAAACAGATTTAGGAAAGACTTAATATCATGGGTTCATTATTTCACTTGAAAAATAAGGATGATTTCATATTTAAATAGTTTTTTGTATGTTCTTAATATGATTATAATCATCATTTAACAGGTAAATATCTAGAATAAACATTAATTTTAAGATTGACCTTCTATTATATAATATTTTACTTTAAAACATAAGGCAAATCGCGTATTTCATCGTCTATTCTCAGTCAAACGGAATCAGAATAAAATATTTCGAATGATGGCAACCTTTGCTTGCGGCAACCATTTTCCAGGCAACCATGTGTTTTAGTGATGACAAAAAAATAAGCTTTAATTTGATATATAATTCATTAAAAAACCACATGAGTGCAAATATTCACATTAAGTAAGCTCTTTAAACCAGGCAACCCTGGACTTGCGGCAGACTGAGAGCTGGCAACCATTGTTTTTCCAATTCCTTATGCGATTTTCTTTCAAATGATGTGCGATTCACATAAAAAACATATGAGTGCAATTTTCTCCAAAAACGAGTTACGAAAAACATTAATTAAAGGTGATTGCGGCAGGATTTTTTTGGGCAACCCTAGTGTAATCTATTCTACTATCATGTATCATTCTTAAATATAAGTTTCATTAGAAAATCTAATCCCTACAGTTTTAAACGATGGGATCTCCACCTATCAGTAACGCAAGATTTATATATATTGACTAATCCCTCGAACATTTTTTTATTATTTTAATTATGTCTTAAGTAAAAAAAAATCTCAAAACAGAGAAAGTTCCAAAAGTCAACACTAGTTTTTATAGCTCTATTAGTTAACTTGAAGCTCAAATTTCATAATTCCAATCTCATACTAATACTAGTCTGTTATGTTGTCATGTTATAATTTCTCTCATACAAATTTTGACTTTTTTGTAACGTTTTTGTTTTTATGAAAATATTTATGGTGTAAGCTGAAGTATAAGTAGATTTTTTTTACTAAATTTCAATGCATTCCGCCTTTGTTAAAGAATTATATAAAGAAAACTATAATATGCCACAAAATTTTCTTTTCTGTACTTAATGCGTTAAGCGAACTAATTTTATCATTAATTATTTTTTACATACTATTTATTTACACATACTTGGATATATTAATTTATTTTTAGGGTTTATATTAAAATGAAAAACGCAAGCGCAAAAACGTATTTTGTTACAATTTAAGCATCGTCTTGCTGCATTTTATATGAAATTCACCGCGTAATCTCTAACCTATAATACATCCCGTGGACTTACAGTTGACATTTGGCACGAAGTAAGAATACAAATAAAGGGAAAAGCCGAAAATGGAAAACTATTGCAAACTTATATTAACGGTCTATTTCTTGCAAAATATGTGCATACGCCAATGCAAGCTGAACCTTTTCAACTTTTATAAGTTGTACTTCCCTTTCACCCATTATAAACCAAAAAATGATGCGGACCCCATGGCAGGCGAGTTCAACATGCATTTCACTGATTTTATAAGTAAAATACACTTATTTCCTTACTTATGCAGTAAAATATATTTTACTTGTGTGTGCATAAAAAAATCTGCATTTTTTGTGCTCATTTTTAGAAGTACGAGTACGTACGTGTACATATCATATTCAATGGAAAATATTTTCGATCTGCTGCAAATCCAGAGTATTCACTAATTGAACTGATACTACAACATATTTTCGCTGTATGAAACAATAACAACAGCTGCGAGCAGTCGGTGCAATAGACATGAGTACGATATATCGATATTTTTGTTTTTTTATTGAAACCACTGAATAAATTCACATGATCATTTTTATTGTACTTTTTCTTGTTATTAATAACTCATATGATTTAAATGTATCGACAAAAAGTTTATAAATCTTTAGTAGACCATTGATGTAGAATATAATAACAATGATTTACAAGTAACATTAATAATTGTTATTATATTCTACATCAATAATGGTCAACTGAAGATGAATAAACTTTTGGAGCTATTATGGCACAGTTGTTATGGTTTCCATCCTCAATCAGAACAAGTTCAAGTAACTCAAAGTGCGTCGTTATAATTTTAGGTTCTCTTTTCTTTCCCTGCTATAAAAAATATTATTTTAATAGCGTATATAAAATATTATAGGATATATGCAAGAAACCACAAGAAATCAAAAATTAATAACCTATTTTGAAAGTTTTCATGAGAACATGGTAGCTGTAGGTAGAAATGCCTGTACTTTCTTTCGTTATTCTGGTATTGGAATGTAAGTTAAATTCTATCACCAAACAGTATTTCTATGTTAGAAGTAGTCAGGAAATAGAGAACGGAGAGGAGAGTGTTTTAATATTAAACTTAAATCCGTCCGGAAGATAAAGATATATCAAGTTTTTTATGATTTATAGAAACATATATTTCAATAGCGAGCTTATATCAATTCATGTGGGTAGTTTAATTATGGAGTATGATTTAATAACTTGGTTATATAGATTTAAAGTCTCTATAATATTATAGCCTATGTGTTTGTGTATTGTATCCTATACATCGTATTTTAATTATTTCAATACAAATGTGAATTGATATATATTCGTTGAGATAAATTTAATGCCGTGCATTCGGTTTATAACTAACTATTTTAAATGGATCTCATTTAACTAATTGAAGTTAATGAAACTGTCAGTAGGGAAAGCTTCGTTATAATTATAATAAATTGCAAATTTTACTGTTAATATGTTAAAGAATGAAAGAAACATACATGACATATAGACACGATCTCTGTGAGGATATGCGGAGTCAGTTTAGATGATCGAACTCGCAATGAAGAGATAATCTGTCGGTGAGAATGAAGAAGAACGTGCTCAGGTGGCTTGGGCACGTGGAACGAGTAAGTGATGGAGGAAAGGAAAGATAGATTTATGAGATATATTATTTTACTTTATCGATACCTAGGCTGCCCTTCTAGAACACGAGAAGAGGTTGATGACAATGGACGAGGAAATAAGGTGTGCAGAGATCGGCGCCAGCACTTGGCGCTCCGTACTCTCTGGCTCCCCCGGTAGAGATACAGCGTGAAGCTAATAATATATATATGTGTGTCTGTGTGTGCGTGTGTGTGTGTATGAGTAAGAGGGTTAAGTTTATTTGGAGCTTTCTCAATATAGATGAACTGATTTATTTGAATTGTTTTATAATTATAATTAGTAAACGTGATTGAAGTTAATAAAATATTATACTTAAAGAACGTTTACTTTGATGTTATACTAGAAAAAGTTATAAGAAAAAATAGTAGAAAGAGGCCAGTCATGGAGTAGGTACACAAGCGTGTGCCTGTAAACGCGACAGATTGTGGGTTCGATTCCCACTCAAGGAAATTAAATATATCATATTTTTTGTTACGTTTTTGTTACGATATTGTTTTAGGAAATGTGTACGTTTTAATACTTCCGTCCAAACAAAATATTGAGAATCTTCTAATCATCTTGCCAAAAAAAAAAGAATCTACTTACCATTCTATGATACAAAATATTTAAATTTAAAATTATTTTAACATTTTTCTGTATGGGAACCCACGCGAGCCCACTACCATTCAAAATATCTGTTACAACTTAAATATAATTAAATAGAGATAAACATCAGGCACACTCCATAGTTTAGCCACTCAATCTACTCAGTGTCTCGAGTTCGGTCGGAAAGCCAGAGCTGACTAGGTAAGTATTAACATCTTCTTTTGCGCTTATCTCTATAAGCGAGATAAACGTGAAACTAAACATGATTAACACTAATAAAGTCATAATCAAATGGCGACCGAATAAAAGTAAAAGTATACGAATACTCCAGGCAGTAGGAAGTAAGCGAGCAAATTCATTTAAAACTTCACCTCTGCCCATCAATCAAAAACCAATCTAAATTGGACACGTTTCTCGTTTGTTGAATATTTTGAAAAACGCCAAACAATTGTCATTTCTGGTAAATTAATTGTTTTATTAAAATAAATGTCGCGGTTCAGCCGACAACACTGGCTGGTTTATTTATTGGTAGTTTTTGGTCGTGACTTTTCTAAAGAGAAATGTTCAAAATTTATATACTTGGTCATAGTACAACAATTAACTGACAACAATAGGTGAACGTTAATATTGTGAATCAGATTTTTAGAATTATTTTGTTACAAAACAATTTTTAAGGCCGTCTTTCAAATTGTATCTACAGGAGGTAGGGTTCGATGCCCATACGTTCATTTATTTATATTTTCATTTCTTCGCTTTGGCACCGATGCAAAAGTCGATGCATGCGAGAAAGCGTTGATTTTCACCAAACAAAACGCAATGCCTCGAAAAATTCGGCGGAAAGTGGGAAACAGAGTTTTATAGCACTAGGTGCCCTCTGCCTTACCTGCTATAAGCGGAATACAGCGTGAAGCTGAAAATAATTAAAACAAGAAACACATTTGAAGACTATTATTATTGTTCTCGTCAGTGTACATGACCTATAATGTTATGTTATGTACACTTGCTCCACAGTGTGCACATTTAAGAGTTGTTATGTCGTAAAATTGAATATTATGTGTCAACACTGAAGGAGTGTTTGACTTATATATATTTATTGTCATTGTGTAATACCCCAGTATACTAACTGAACAAATAAATTAACTAAATATAACTATAAAGAGAAAAAACTAGAATAAGAGAGAAAGTAAGTACTCTGAGGTGATGTTTCAAATATAGTTTAGGTAGATCTTTCAGTGCCAATAAATAACAAATTATTGTTGGTCCTCGATTAAAAGGCAGGAGGGTAGCTGGAATTCATGGGTTCTGGGCAAGTAGGCGGGGGGGCCCAAAAAAATGAATTTTCGGAAACTCTGAATATATTCGCGTTTAAATAAATATTGAAAAAATAGGCTGATCATCTGATGACTCTGATATTTCAATTTTTAAGGTACCGTTCTTCAAAAACGAAGTGCGGAAGCCTCATAAGATCACTTAGTGGTCCGTCTGTTCTGTCCGTTAATATCTGTCTCTGTATGTTAGTATAAAAAAATCAGATGTACGGCCTCTTGTAGCACAGAAGAAATCAAGCTTCTTACTTAACGCAATCAAAAGATACGAGCATTTATGTATCGTTTTTACTATATTTGTTTGAAATTCGCCGCGATCTCGAAATAAATTCAATATCCTGTGGGTACTTCCTATGGCCCATAGTTATGAAATTATAGTCGACGTGAGGTCTTACTGAATAAACAAAAGAACAAAGTGAAAATTGTAACAACTCGATTGAGCTGTAACTTAGTACGAGCACCAACAACAATCTGCTCGCGGCCTCGAGCGAACTGTTTAGAAGAATATTTTAGATGTAAATATTTGCAGAGTTTGGAGACTATTACCGTTTTATGAGATTCGATAACTTTTTCGATTACTAAAGCGATAAAAGGCCTATTTTGATTGACATTTAAAATCATTTAATATTACATTAAGTTGTTGGTGGTTTTGAATTATTGATTTATTTTAAGAGTTTTTTATTGTTTAAAGATATTTTAATGACATGATCTAGATTTTTTCTTTTTTCTTATTATGTATTCATATATTAAAGTCTTTTTTTTTTATAATACATATACGAGTATGAATTTATTTTTAATAAAACGTTGTAATAAAGTTAAGTGTACATTATAAATTTTCTACAATCTAGGAAATTCATCTTCTTGGTCTCCTGCCAACCATTTAACTTGACCTATTTTTACCTTAATACTTTGTCGTTTAGAAATATTACACAATATAAACTTTTATTATTAACAACATTGTCTTGTCTTGAGTAGAAGAATGTTGGGTAAAAGATTTTTAAGGTGATTGTTAATTAATTACCTTCCTTTGTCTAACTACATAGATATAGGCTTTTTTTCAGCGTCACGCTGTATCCCGTGCCTTAACACTACATTTCCAGGTTCCCTCTCCCTACCGTGCTGTGTGCACAATAGGCTAAAAAAATTAAGTAGATGCAAATTTAGTTTTCTAAGCTTAGCATAAAATTGCGGAAATAAAGTAACTTTCTGACTTACAGTAATCAATTTTCGTCCTCAATATTAATTTAATTATCTATATGTATATAAATTTTAATAAAATGAGCATGTAGGTATCATATTCGTTTACTTTGGCTACATAATGAGGGAAGTGTAAAACAATGTATCACGTGTACGACGGTCGATGAACGAATCCCGTCAAAGTTTAATTAGGGCTGTATCGGGTCGGTGTTCCGCGAAGTATTGCTTACGTTGCTTTCAACCGATGAAGAGTTGAGAACAAATTATAAGGTTGTATCTTATACTATCATACTAATATAACAATGTCAGTATTTGTGAAGGTGAATGTTTGTTCCTGCTACTGAACAGATAGATAGATAAAATTTTGCAATAATAAAGTTTTTACAACAAAATAACATACACACACAAGTTTACATAATGATTTCAGATTCAGAGGGAACCTAATTTTAAGACACATCGTTTCTCATTTGCCGTTGAATTCTGGAGGCATTGTGAGTTGGGTGGCGGAACTCAACACCGCGCTTTAAGAGGTCGTTAAACATTTTATTGTATTGTAATAATATATAAAATACAACAATTGGCGATATAACATATTAACTTATGTCGTTAAGTATAAAAACGCTATACAAAGCCACTGTCACGTTATATATTTCTCCATATGACACGCCCTGATCGTATAGGACACGGGTCGTTTGAAAAGGAATATTAGAATAAGGCCCACATTACTTTTATTTATAGTTGGTAAAAAAGGAGAATGAATGATTTTTTACGTACACATTTAGTATTATATACTTTTTTTCCGATTTGATATTGATTTATATAAATATTAAAGAACTTTTCATTCGTTGTAACCCTTTAACTGTTGTGACCAAAGCAATATATGTGTATGGTTATAGTTTGGCTTATTAATATTGCTATTGCTACATTTTTTCTATACTACTAAAATAATAACAAAAATAATTTTAATGACTCACACAAAATTATTGTACCTTAATTCTAATCTAATTTATTCGTCCGAGTGGAAATCGAAACCACCACCGTTGTGCCGCTACACCATGACGCGCCCGAGTTTCATTTTCTTGGTGACTTTTTATATTATTAATTCTTCTTTTCCAAGTCACGTTCATTATTGTCTGATTAATGATAGGAACTGGTAGCTTATTATTCTGAAAATCATATTAAATTTTTAAACAAGACTCCAAAGGTCGTGAGATAGCCAGTCGATACTAAAGTAGAATGTAATAATAGAGACCGGTCTCGTTTATTTCTAGGTATTCTTTTAAATGTTTCTCGTCTGGAAAAGTTAATAATATTTCGCTTTACAGATTTGTAGGGAAGTAATGACAGAAATTACTTTGAGAGTTATGAATTCAATTTGCCCAAGAGTATTACTTATCAAACGTCCTCCGTCCTGTCGGTGCGCAGGGACACAAGCTAGTAAACGCAACTGGTTGTGGGTTCGATTCCCACTAGAGGAAATTAAATATTTAATATTTTCATTTTTTCGCTCTAGTCTCACGTTGAGTTTCGCCACTCAATACTCAAAAATTGGGTGGATACTGTAGAGCGGAGTGTCTTAACAGTAGGCTCCCTCCGCCTACCCTGCTTCATGTGGGATACAGCGTGAAGCTGGAAAAAATGTGAAAAAAAAGATGTTATTCGCCGATAACTATGTCAGGAAAAAATATAGTTACTTAAGAAATTGATAACTTTTAACATGTAATTGTGATTCATTGACAAACTATATAAGTCAATTTAGAAGAAAGACCATGTCGGTATGAATTATTCTTATACATACTGGAAGACAGTTTTTGTGACTGAAAATAGAAATATAGCTGGGACTAAGTAGAATATACTGTCAGTTATTTATGCAAGATATAGGATATTTAAGTAAAATTCATAGACAGGGGAATAATTATAATGATTTATTTGAAATTCCAAAAAAAAATTACGTAACTTTTCATTTCATTTCGAGAAATTCCTGTTGAACGACATAAATAGATTACAATTTGTATTCGTTATTCCTAATTTGTATAACAAATAAAGAAACGTAACAAAAATAACTTTTTTCTAAAAATAAAGCAATTATTACAATTACTTTCATATATTTGAATAGAGAGTATATTGAGATTGTGTGTAGGCCGGGAAGTAAGAACTCTTATGAGAAGAAAATTAGTTTGCAAGAAGATTTGTTCAAGCAAGTCTTTATATGTACGTGCATCCAAACGACAATAAATATATTAGAAATGCCATTGGAATTTTTCGATTTCATTTAAATATATAACTATTCTACTAATATGTCCATTGCTAGTGAGCAATGGACATATTAGTACAATAGTTATACACAATACGTCTCTATAAATGAGTGCATTTATAGAGACGTTTTGTGTGTTAAATTAAATCCAACCCAGAAATTATAGAGATACTAAGTTCCTTTTTAAGAAGGAATATTTTTTAATTTTTTTTTTTATATAATATTAATAATATTACTACCAATTTATCATAAAATTATAATTATACTAAATAATGTTTTGTTAAGGATTGGTCAGTCTACTATTATTTAATTCTACATACACCTCAGTTTGCCTCACATCGTTTTTATTAATATTGGGTTTCACACCCACACAGCGACGTTACACTAAGAGCTTAACTATTTCCAAATTATTATAAGTGCATATAATAATATTTGCGTTTATGGGTCTTATTTTAGCTTTACGCATCCCGCTTATAGGCAGAGGGAACCCAGTGTTAAGTCACTCTGTTCCTCATTTTCCGCCGAATTCTCTAGTGATTGTGTGTTGAGCGGCGAAACTAAACATGATGAAATGCGTTAACATTGCGCTTTTTCTAAAGAAGACGGAAAATATAAATAATAAAAATATCTCGTTTGTCCCTGTATTCAAATAGTTTCAGCATTTTTTTTTCTTAGATATAGTGTTATATATAAATATATTGCATTTTGTATGAAATGAGCTACAAATATATATTTGTAATGATTACCTACTAATTTTCACATTTCAGAATGCCAAATTCGCCAAGTTTTGATGCATAAATGCTCGTATCTTTTGATAGCGTTGTCTTAGAAGTTTGATTTTTTTCTGTGATTCAAAGGACCACAGACTTGAAGACTTAATGTTAATTCTTGGTCTTGGTCTTGATAGACGGACAACAAAGTGATCCTATAAGGATTCCATTTTTACCTTTTTAGATACGGAACCCTAAAAAGTAGATACAACAAAAAAGAATGAAAATACAAAATTTACAGATACAAAACAAATAAAATCATATGATTATAGTATAGTTAGTATAACATATTTTAGTCTTTGTCACTCTTTGTCTTCTTACCACAGCGAGAAAATAAAAATAATTATTTTTCACGTGTGAGAATTGGGCCCTATTATTACAATATTCACAACCAGATTATCATGTGTTTGTTTGGTTTCATGTTCAAATTTACTTTATTCAATTTACTCAGTATATTTATATTGTATTGTCATAGTAAAACCGCATTTGTTTAGCTCCGGCAATTCGAACTTAATATTAAATGGCTGGCATTTTAATAACGTAACAACTTTACCTTGACCTTTTTTCTATTTAGTTAAAATTTACTTTGCTCTACTTTGAGTATAATTTAATTACTTATAAATACATCTTATAAGAGTTGAAGCTGCGTTAGTAATTACGCAAAGTGCTAATACATTGAGATTATCTCAGTTAAAGCTTTATTGAATAAAATTATATTTTGCCTCCCACAGCAGAACGCCCACGTAACTACAGTAAATATACAATTCACCAATAAAAATAATTATCATTACTAACTTATTTGTAACACTAGCGTACCGTGCGGCTTCGCCCGCTTGAACTATACGAATGTTTATATAATATTATTTAAGTGTATTCAGGGAAAAATTGATTTATAATTTTAGATTGGTTATCTAAACAGTTATGCAATTAATATGTCATAATTTAAATCTATTAGGAATGTATTTGATTTTGCTCCCGAAAATTGTCGTATGTAATAAAAATGTTAAGATATTTCCCGTCTATCTAGGTAGGCTATGGGTACACGCTTACGACAAACGCGGTTTTCCTTCCATAAATTTCGACCTTAATAGCATTTTCGTATAGAAGTATCCTATATGGTACTCCATAACCCGCTCTATCTGTCAGTGTTGGTCCTATGACAATCGGTTTAGCTATTGCGGAGAATAACTCTGACAAATATAAAGACAGACAGACAAAAAAAATGTTTGTTTGCATTTTAGTATCATGTAAATATATCTCTTTCTGGTTACAAAATAAAGCGCGGCATTGAGTACCACCTCTTATGTCATCAAACTTTAATTACAGCTGTCAATAATGTAAAATACATCTTAATAAATATTTTTCTTCAATATAGAAAAACATATTTACACTACAGTTAATAGTTATAAGGTCTGTGGCGAAGTAAATTTAGCCTGAGGTCCTGCAAAATGTTTTGTTGAGTTTTGCAGTGCTCTTGGGGCAAAGTGTATGAGATTCTAGTTAAATATTACTGGACATTTACTATGTCGAAAGCTTGTTGATTCAAGGCTCACTTTTAACTATTTTAAAGAATGAAAATGTTGAGTAGAAATAATAATAATAATTCGGTGAAAAATGGGGAGTGAATGTGAAAAAGGAATGGGCAGAGGAAACCTAGTGTCTTAACACTTGTCTTAACACTAGGTTTCCTCGGCCTACCCTGTTGTGTGCGGGATACAGCGTGAAGCTGATCTATTTTTATTTTTTAAATTAGTAAAATATAATAAATAACGTCTAATTATGTATACTTCTCGATAAAAATTTTAATTTTTTTTTATTTGTTTGTATATTTGTTAATAATGGTCTATATACATAAAAATAGTGCTAATTTGCGGGCATATACACTTTCACTCACTTCGTGCCAAGTTTCATAACTGTACGTTGACGTAAAGCACCCTATATGTTTAGATCACGCGGTGAATTTCATACAAAATGCAGCAAAATAGATGCATAAATGCTCTTTTAAATGCGTTCCTTTAGAAGCTTAATTTTTCTGTACTTTAATTGGCTATAGACCTGAATATTTGCTTTTAAATTCAACTTCATAACTAAACGTGTAAAAAATCCTAATATATACATATGCACGATTTAAATATAGGACACGTAAATGCCACGAATAATATCACACACCTTTCCACTAGCTATTAATCATTTAGTTTTCCTTTTAACAAAAACGAAATACGCAAAGTACAATCCGTGCGTGTTTATTATTATTCTAATATATTCTTTTTTACCCTATAAATATACGATTTCAATTCTACACAAATATTATTTCAATATTATATTTTATATTTACTTGAAAATAAACTGTTTTATAATTCCAAAGCTTTCCAAGGGACTTTCATAATTAAAATCTTTTGAAATGCATTCAGCATGTTGCATTGAATAGTGATGTTTAATTTAATATTACATAATATTTTATTAGCGCCAGTATGATCTATGTCTTATGAGATCTTGTTGCATTAAAATGTGAGTATTATTTTGTTTTAGCTTCACACTATATCCTGCATATAGCGAGGTAGGCAGAAGGAAACTAGTGTTAAGACACTCCATTCCCATATAACTTTAATTTTACGAGAACTCGATTCACATGCACGCATCAATCAAATATGGCGGCAAGCATTCTACGTACATTATTAAAATTGTAATTTTATATATCTCATAAAACATGTTTACGTATTTATTACCTTAATATTAATGACATTATATGCATCAATACTACTCTTCATTATTTAATGATAATCTATTAAAAACTTACCGACGAAGAATTCCAAAACAAACAATTGTGAATAGTCAAAGCACTTAGTAAAACTTATCTTACCAGCCACGAATAAGTATACCACTATTTTATTTACAATTTCTCTTGCTTGTTAAATGTAAAATATAATAAAATATATATTAGTTATAAATTAAAACATCTCTAAACATTTTTGAACAGCCATTCTTCACCAGACGCGTCCGCCATCTTTCCTTTCTTTCTTTTCTTTTCTTCGACTTTGACAGTAACTTATTCAGCCAACATTATATTTTGCAATATTGAAAATATTAATGTTATTATTTCTTTTAATTATTTTTTATTATTAAATTATTTTTAATAAAGAATTATAAAAATATATTTTATGTATATAAAATATATTTTATATCTTGCATGTTTACTATGGTATATTAAGTTGCTTTAATATTATTTGGTAATGGAAGGCATAATTAAAGAACTGAACTAAACTATTATTTACAAGATTATAATATTATTAATTATACTTTTAATATTGTGTTATTAATTATTATATTTTTTTAATAATTTATATTATTCACCTATACAATTTTGTAATGATCCATCCGTTACACCTTCTATAACCCGCAAGATACAACGTAAAGCTCAAAATAAATAAATACATTTTATAATTATCAAGTTTTTTGACATTCATTTCATAAACATTTTTTTTAAAGAAATTAAAATTTTATTGTATTGTTTTCCATGTAACAGTGAGAAATTATATAGAGATATAATGACATCAGTGTAAGATTTGTGACGTCACCAAAATATTATCTCCATATGGTTCAGGTTATCCGTGAAGATAAGAGAATGAAGACATGTAATTTATTAAATGATACGTCTCATAATATAATTTAATGCTGATATAGTGTTACATTATAACACTATATCTTATAATAGCTGTTTTTATTTTATAGTAAAATTCTGAAATTTTGGCAGAACATTCATACACTAATCAGTTTAGTAGGTCGCTAGTAAAGTCACTTATACTTAAAGAATCGTTCAAGTGCGAGTCAAATTGCCCAATGAGGGTTCCGTATCAATTTTATGACTAAGTCAATGGAAAGTACAATTTATAAAAAATTACGAACTTAAGTTTACGTATTTGTACATTTTGTATGAAATTACCTATAAATAAACCTTTTTCTTTAATCACAAATAACCTATAGGTTTTGATCATGAGGCGAAATTAAAATTGACAAATTTATGCTTGGGCTCATTTGTATGAAATGAGCTACAAAAATAATATATATTTTTTTACATTGTAAGTTCCCAATTCGCGCCAAATTTATTGACTGTAGGTCCACGGGAACTACCCTATAGGTTTTTATTACGCGGCGAATTTATACAAAATGAAGTAAACGATACAAACATGCTCGTATCTTCTAATTGTATCAACAGAAGGTTGTTTTATTTATTCTCTAATAGAATAATTGAATATTTTATATAAATTTCAGCTTGACACCTCCATACAAGCTCGAGGTAAATGGTCTTGACAGGCTGACAGAGGAGCAACAAAGTGATGCTACCATGGTCGCGTTTTTTTTTCTTTTGAAGTATGGAATCCTAAAAATGCACCAAAGTGACTACTATTTTTTTAAATATTACTATCTAAATCGTTCTTTTACCTTCATAAACGTAATTGTAAAATTATATTTTTTATGTTATAAATAACACTATAATTATATAAAAAAATACATAAATTTCAAAAGCGCTGGAAGTAATCTTATTAGAAAATTGAATTGTCACACGTACACACTACTTTCAATAATTTTGAATCTAATTTATTAGTGAAATAGTCTTTACATTTGAATTTTGTACAAGATAAGTACGCGTGTAAAGTTTAAAACTCCGAACGAAGTAACGACGTAAAGTTATTCCATTAAGCTAATACTTCAACACGTCTTACTTTGACCAAAGACCAACTATAAGTATCTCTTAGAGTGTACTGTCTCGTGAATGTACTCGTCTAATATGCACTTCGAGCATTAATGGTACTTTTTATAGAAATATTTTAAAATAATTAACACGTTTCTATAAGAACAATAAATTATTACAAAATATAGTTCCCTGTATGTGCAATGTGAATACTTTAATTCATTAAAGTCAATTCATATAAAAATATCTTAATTTTCATTTAATATATTTTTTGCAGTTTTTAACAGTAAATATTTATATAAAATTCTACTCAAACTATTATAATTAAGTGGATGTGGAAACTTATGCTTATATTATTAAAAATAAAAAAATCAAACTCAGTCGTGACGCAGTGCACAAGTATATGACTGAATACGCGACGGGTTGTAGCTCTGATTCCCAATCGAGGGAAATCAACTCTAGTATCGAGGCAAAGCTCGGCGTTGAGTTACGCCACCCAACTCAAAATGCCTTCAGAATTCGGTGGAAAGTGAGGAGCGGAGTATCTAACATTATGCTCCCTCTGCTACATGTCGAATACAGTGAAAAGCTGAAAAAATTAAATAAAAAAATACTAATTCCTCCATTTCGTTCAATACAGATATTATTTCAAGATGTAATCTGAGGTGGAGAACATTCATCCCCTAAATAGAATTACGTGTCTCCACGTCCACATCTTGAGTGCTTGGATTTATTGATTCGATACAATCATATCCGGTACATTCCGCTCCTCTAGACGATGTGACGCTGATACAGAGGGTGTGCTCGGAGAGACGGTTTGTCACTGTAGTATTAGCAGGCTCACTTATTGTAGTGTGGGATTGCCGTGAAATGTGAAATGGTTGACGTCAAAATATTTTTTAAACATATTATTTAGATACAAATTAAAAGTGCGAGTGATTTTTTTAAATACTTCCTTGTTGGAGACAAAAATATCGAAAAATTATGACTTTTTTTTCTTATGAAAATATGCATGAATAAACAATCTAAATATATATGT
Organism: Heliconius himera; assembly: GCA_021202915.1. NCBI lineage: Eukaryota > Metazoa > Arthropoda > Insecta > Lepidoptera > Nymphalidae > Heliconius > Heliconius himera. The sequence goes on from JAJHJA010000309.1 coordinate 67,418, forward strand.
ATAGAAAGCAACATTGATGTATCTTTCTTTAGCTACCCACATTTGTCAAGCTAGGCAAAGAGAACCTTTTATTAAGATATTCGATTATTAACATATTCAATTTTATCAAATAAGTACTAAAATTTAAAAAAAATATCAGGTATTGTAATTTAATTTATATATATAATTCCGGTATCAATTGTACTTTATTACGTAAAACATTCTGATCGGAACGTGACCATCATTTACAGTGTTTATTTGACAAGAGATTAATTTGACAGCTTACGGCTGCCGGTTGTACTGGAGCTTTATTGCTTATAGTTTTGAACTAAGGAGAATTTAAAATTATTATTACATTATTAAGATTAATTTAAATCAGCTTCACGCTGTATCCCGCGAACACACAGCAGGGTAAGAAGAGGGAACCTAGTGCTAAGACACTCCGTCCCCACTTTCCGAAACTCAACGCCGCCCTTTACCTGCACACCAGAGCAAAGAAATGGAAATATAAATTTAAATAAATATTTCATCTCCTCGAGTGGAGATCGAACCAACAACCATTCGCTTTTACAGTCACCACAACTGGCCTGTAATCTTCATGATTTTGTTGTATATTTCAAATATATTAAACACACTAGAAAAGACTGTAAAATGTAGAACAAGGAGGTTTATTTCTATTTTTTACATACCTTGCAACATACATTAAAATAAAAAAAATTTATGTCCTCTTTACTTTATGCACATGTGTATCGCGCCCGTTACTGAACTTATCTTTTATTTTGAAAATTTTATATTTATTATTATAAGTATGTATGTATATGTAAGTTTGACATACATTTTTAGTATGAGAGTTTATTCTAGTCGAAGTAAGGTCAAGTTTCTGAAATTGACCCAGACAACCTTGCCTATGATTATGTAGACATTTTTTTAAATTAAGACTTAAGATTTTTTTTAAAAAGTAAGGTTAGGTAATGAATTTTAGAGGCATTGCTTATTGTGTACCGAAACTCAACGCTATGTTTTACTTTAGTGCTAGAGGAAGGAAATGATTTTTCAATAATTTATTCCCTAGAGCGGCAATCGAACCCGCAACCGTCCTGTTTATATGCTTAAATGTTAAAATCCGTGAGAAAAAAGTCTATAAACATTAAAATCTATGAAAAAAAAAATGTATTACCAACAAAAAGACATATTATATAAAAAAAGTACCGCTACGTTCACACAACAAAAAATCTGTATTAAAAAAGTGATTAAGAGCATATATTTGTGTATTTATTAGATTTCCCTCACGATAAGGTAAGCAATCATCGCGGCTCGAGGCGATGTAACATAGTTTTCCAATATACCGCAGTGGACCGCTATTGTGTATGTTCGGTGTTTTTTTATTATATATGTTTGGGGCCACTAAGTGCACTCGCGATATTTGTGTACGTCAGTAAAATAAGTGAAATGAGCCGATTTATTAATAGCTCCGTAAATCGGTTGAAAGGTTAGAAATTTAAAACAGGATATGTACACGTCTTATATATATTACAAATCAAAAACTTCAAACAAATTCACGCTGTATCCCGTACACAGAAGGGTAGGCAGAGGGAACCTAGTGTTAAAACACACCGTTCCCCACTTTCCGCGAAATTCTTCGAGCATTGCATGTTGGGTGGTGGATCTCAACGCCGCGCTTTGCCTCGTTACCAGAGTGAGGAAATTCATTTCCCGAGCGGGAATAGAACGAACAACTCTCACGTTTACAGTAGTACGCTTGCGCTCTTGCGCCATTAGAGCAAAAGCAGAGAACATATGGCAATCAAATTGGAGTCGTTGTGTGTTGAGTAGTACAAATTAATGCCGCACTGTTCTCATACCAGAACTAAACATGAAAATAATTAATTTCCCCGAGTGGCGATCAAATCAAAACTAAATTTACTGCGCCGCGTTGGCCGCAATCAATAGAAGATTAATATTGTTATTATTATTATTGAAACTTCACGCTTTACGTAGGTAGAGGGACACTGGGAACCTAGTATTACGATAATCCTTTCCCCATTAAGACAGTTCCGGCAAATTATTGAGATGGTGATGTTGAGTGTGTAGAACTCAACGCCGCTCCCCGTTTATCAAATCGAGTTAATTATAATATTAAATATATATCGAATCCATAACCGCGTTTACCGTCGCACGGTTGTGCCCCCGTAGCATGATGGATATTACTATCGTTAATAATATGTTTTGTCAAAAAATAATATTCTATCTAAGTTTTCTAAGTTCTCATAGAATTTAATCATAATAATGTCCGTAAATTAATACTTGCTTTGGTGAGCCTTAATACTGTGTTAATAGCCTCTAAAAATCGTTTAACAGATTTCACACAACGTTTTATTGCGATTCAAATCGCTATAAAACGTTGTGCGTTGTATGTTTTGAGCTTAAACTCCATAAACAATGTTTTCACTTAAGCGAAGGCGATTTTCTGATATCACTGGAAGAATTATTGTTATTATAATTATAATTTTCTTATTGATTTTGTCTTACAGAAAATGTTGAAATTCAAGGCGCAGGGTTCACAATCGTTCGACCGTAAACGAAACAGATTATGGATTCTATTCCCACTCGATGAAATGAAATATATTTTCGTTTTCTTGCTTTGGTAACAAAAAAGGGAGGCTTTAGTTCCGCTTCTTAATACACAATACCTCTAGAATTAGATGGAAAGCAGGGAAAGGAACTTCATGGAAACGGAGTGTCTTAACATTATGTTTCCAGGTTCCCTCTGCCTACTCGGCTATATATGAAACACAGCTTGAAGGTTAACAAAGGCATTGTGCATAGACACTTTACGTAGTTATAAGTATTTATAAGTTGTTGAGCTTTCTGCAATTAGTTTTAACTAGGCGAAGGAAGTTTTCCTAGATAACAAGTTAAACTACTGGTAGTTCCTAGAGGAGCCATTGACACGTAAAATACGCGTTTCCATAGCAATAATAAATACTATTAGTTATTTATCTCTAATCTGTAAATACATATATTTTCACGATATCAAATCTTGCCGAAGATTCATAGATAAATTATGTGTTAACCCATATCACAGTCTTTAAATCATTTGTTTAGCAACTAACAAAAGACATATTAAGTGATGCCTCATTCGTATGTATATCATTAATTTGGTAAATAATTAAGTATAACCTAGTCCGTAGTCTGGTGGTAAGACACTTGTTCTCCATCTTCTGCACATTTTTTAAAATATTGCGTATTAGATGCGTAAATCAAAACCATGTTTTATCTTTTTATAAAGCGAGGAAATGAAAATAATGTAATACCGCAGTGGGATCGTTTACAGTCAGGCATTTTGCTGCTGCGCCACGGTGATATCAATAGAATGAAAAGTTTAGTAAATTCATTAAATTTTAGTTTTTAGTTTTATATTAAATAATATGTACTCATAGCAGACGAAACATACATACATATATTTGAAAACACTTTCCCATACAAAAATATACTGAGACGTTTTAATGAAATACATCATACAGTGGGAGGCAGTGAAATATTTTTGATAGTTCGCACGTGAGTAAATCAGGACTCGAGGAGGCGAAGTGAGCAATGTGACACATCAAGAGGTAGCACTTGGCTTAAAGTAGTTCTTGGGTGTGGATATAACGTAATATAATATATGACATTCGATTATACAGAGATAAAATCTTTACAAAGAAATATAATCTATGGGCAAAACTTTTTGTGTAAGTTTTAAATTAAGTGAAGCTGATTATTATTTTTTTTAATTTAACTGTGTTTAATAATTCTTAAGAGACCAGTCGTAGCGCAGGGGCACAAAGTGTGACTGTAAAACCGACTTTTTGTAGTTTTGATCCCCACTCGAGGAGATGAAATATTTACTTAAATTTATATTTCCGTTGTATCCCACACGTCGCAGGGTTGAACTTAGTATTATGACACCATTTGAATATTCGAGGTATTACGTGTTATGGTGGAACTTAAATCTGCAATTTTGGCCTTGATACCAGAGCAAAGAAAATGAAAATATTAATAAATTATAATTAATTACTCCAAGTAGAAATTGAACCTACAGCCGTCGCGTAACGACACAGGCTTGTACCCCTGCGCCACAACGGCAAAAAAAAAAACATAATACTCCGCGCTCCGACGAGACGCTAAAGCAAAATAAAAATATTAAATATTTCATTTCCTCGAGTGGGAATCGAACTTATACCCGTCACGTTCACAGTTTTGTGCACACGCTTCTGCTCCTGCGTCACGATTGGCCTCTAAAAATACATACTTTTATTATATGCAGAGAATGTCATGAAAAAACACGCATTTGTTTCAAAAGGTCATATTATGTATGTATGATAAAAAAAACAGTAGCAATTTACATGTCAATATTATGTATATTTATTAGGAATAGGGCCCCAGTAAGTTGAGTATTTTTGTTTGTTATCAATATCAAAGAAATATGTATAGTAATTTTTATTATGAACTCGGTGGACCTTCGAAAACAGATATCGTAGTATCAGATACTGAAGGAAGGTCATGTAAAAAGCATGCATGAGAACCCCCAAGAGAGCATGTTTGAAGAGGTTGATGACAGTAGACGAGGCGAAAGAGGTAAACATAGACTGAAAAAAAAAATATTACATTAAAATGTAGTAAAAAAACTTAAAATATAGTACTAATCATTGCCCTCAGGTTTGCTTACGTGATATAAAAAACGGAAAATCGTGTTTTTTCGATTTCTGTAAGAATTTCGACTCTTCTCTTATTGCTCCTTTATACTTTCTAACCTAACTACATATCAAATTTTAACTTTATGATACAAACAGTTTCGCCTGTCACTCACTTAGTAAGTGAGTAAATTTTTCCCTTATATTACACCCGTATATAGCTTTGATGGTCAGGATTTAGCCACAAAGAATATTATAAAATATTTACAATAAAATTGATGTTAAAGTCCTAAGAGCCGAGACGAGATGTTAAATCCCACCCATGGACACAACGCCCCATAGCCGCATTACAACCTGTCAACATTCTCATTTAATTTAAGAAAAGTTGCTTTTACAAATTCAATTACTTTTCAAAAAGTCTAAGCAACAAACTAAACGTATACATTTTAATGGATAAATATATAAAAATACTAGAACATTTGACTTTTTATATTGCATTAGTATTCGAAGTATTTTAATGAGAAAAATTTTCTAGATTTATCGCGAGAACTACGTTAGCTCGTTGAAATGTACTCGCAAGAGAGTTTATTAGAACTTTTTAACTCTAAATTATAAGAGCAAATAGACGTTGACACTCTCAGAGTTCAGTGTTGCGTTTAATATATTTTGGTATACACATCGTACTAATATTATAAATGTCCAATTTTTTGAAGATGAGCTAAAAAGATTTACATATCAGACATATCAGAGACTACTAATTTATATTAAGATTTTTTATAAAGCACGAGAGCGAAGCCGTATTTGGGCTGCTAGTATTATATCGCTTACATTACAGACGATATAATGAAACATGCAAATATTTATATCAATATGCAAGCAATTAAAATTGCATTCCAAATGGAGAAAAATGTCAAAAAGCTTTTGTAGTCGTAACGGTCAAGTAGATCGAAATATTCGGCTCGAGCTTGCACAGTGGTTATACAAAACTTAAAACTAAAAAAGGGAGCTTAAAAGCTGCTTACAGAGCAGAAAGAGCTGTTAAATAGTTTTTGTTGTTTCCAACTATATCTGTCCTGGCGTCTCTATTCTAATTGATATTGCACAAACAACGGATCAGTGGAACTAAATTGAGTCAAATGAGCAAAACGTAATGAATATTTATCAGATACATATATTATGGTTCAAGGGTGTTTTGGGAGTTTGTAAATATTAAACAATAAGAGCCACAGATGTCCAATAGCATAACTTTACGTTAAGGCAATACAAAACATTTTTTTTACTCTTACGTTGTACCCTATTGTACGTAACAGGGTAGGCAAAAGGAACCTGAGAACCCTAAGATCGTCCTAATGGGAACGGAGTATCCGTTCCCATTAAGACACTTCCGTTCCCTACTTTTTTTAAAATATTAAATATTTCATTTCCTCGAGCGGTATTGTAATCTATAACCTGTAACGTTTGTAGTAACACGTCGGTGCCCCTTTGCCATATTTAAAAAAATTAAAGAGAACATGTTAAGTACAAAATGTTCTACAAAAATAATATAATTTTCGTGGTTTATTTTTTATGTTAAAAAATAAAATCAAATTATAAATTAAAATAAACAAATTGAAAAGCCAGTCGTGGCGCAGAGTTAAAAGCGTGACTTTGTAAACGTGACTGGCTGTGAGTTCGATTTCTACTCGAGGAAATGGAATATTTAATATTTTTATTTCTTCGCTTCGTGGCCAAGGTAAAGCGCGACGTTGAAAACTCGGCAGAAAATGGGGAGTCTTAACATTAGGTTTCCTCTGCCAATCCTGCTGTGTGCGGGATACAGCGTAAAACTGATTTTTATGATGTTGAATGCTATTATGAGCATTTATAGTATTATATTTATTTCAAATATTAGTTATTTAAAACATCAAAGTTCAAATCAAATCTCTACGCCGCGCCGTAGAGGCTACTTGCTACGCCTCATGAAGTGACTCCATTTTTATTTATATCAATATAAAATTGTGAATTGATAAATTTGATGATTAATCAGTGATTTAATAAAAATAATTGTTGTATATATTCTACTTTTCGAGAAATTTCTGTTACAAATACATGAATTGTACCTGAATAAAATAAAATACAAAGACGAATCATGAAGATCGACAATTTCTTAATATAATATTGCTGCTTGACGTCTGACTCTCTGCTTAATGAAACAACTTTTTAGATTAAAAATGTTATTGCACGTCTGTAATGTTCCTGAAACTCTAATTAGGTTCGAGAAAATTACCTTTTTCACAATCACGGTCTCAAATGAACACTTAGCTTCACTTTAAGACTACTTTTAAAATATTTCCCTCAACTAGTTAAAATAAGATTGTAAAAGTATTCAGAGTATTAAAGTAATAATAGTGGCTACTTGTTTAGCAGGACTTGGGTAAGCGTTATATTATTAGTAACTTAACTTTAGTTAGCTTTATATCCCTAGCGGGATATTCAGGGTGAGTTCCCACTTTGCCTGAATTTTTAGAGGTATTGCATGTTGCTTTTGCCTTGGTACCAAAACAAAATAAAGAAACTATTAATAAATTTATTACTCCAAGTGTCACAAACGTCGCGTTGCAGTCACGCGCTTATGTTCCTGCGCCACGATGGCTTCCTAATATATATATTTGTTAGCCAACATAATAAAAAATAATGCAAATTAAAATGTATTTATATAAAATACATACTTACGTACATAGTTTATACAAAATTGGCACTGAAAATATGATAGCTGCTTGCTTGCTGCATGCTTTCACAAAACGTAGGTATAATTATTAAAATAGTTGAACGCGAGCCGCTGCCCGTATACACGCCGGAACGACCACAACGAGGAGCGTCAGTTTTTGTGTGGGCTCACTCAGAATAACTAATGTATGGCTTTTATGAATCTGTCTTGTACTGACTCACATAAATAATTATAGTATTTTTGATTCGCTATTGTTACTTACAATAGTGAATTGCAAAATGGCATTTGTCACTCAGTAAACGACACAACGAAAAATTGCATCAGCAAAAAATATATATAATTTTTATTTATATATTTTTTGCTGGTGCTATTTTTGTGTCAGTGTGATTACCTGTTTGTATGTGTTTGTATGTTAAGTTCTAGAGTAGATGGTCTACTGTTCGTTATGTTACTACTGCTACTTTGACTTTTGGTACATTATATTTCAGGTTTAAATAAAATTTAATTATCAAACTCTACTATTCTCTCTATGATATCTACGCAACGTGAACGATAACAGTATACCACAGTCCAAGCTTCCTTAAAACACTTAAATAATATACTAAATTATTCCACAGCAGTAAATTAAATTATATTTACAAGGTTCACTTATAATAATTGTAATATGACGAAATTTCTTAAGTCTCTATAACGAGCAGAAGCTTATAATTCATTCTATAACGATCTTCACCTCAAAAGCTGTACTTTGGTATGTGTCGCTATTTAATTCCTGCAAAGGCGTCTTCATAATATAGTATAGGGTTAATTTACTGAAAACAAAAGGGTTTTATCAAAATGAAGATCGATTGTGCTCCATTAGGTGACACAAGATAAAGCTTTTAAAAAATGTATTTTATATGTGTAGGATTGTGAGATTGCTGTATATATTAAGGTATATACATCAGGTAGAGACATTCTCACGCTGTACATACTTCACATTTAGCATGGTAGGTAGAGGGAACCTCGTGTTAAGACACTCTGTTCCCACTTGCTTCCGAATTCTGGAAAATTAAATTAAATGTATTGTATGTAGTGTATTAAATGTAACAAAAATATTTCACTTCCTCAAATGGGGATCAAACCCACATCCAGTCGATTTTACAGTCACACTTTGTGCCTCTGCGCCACGACCAGCCTCATTTTTTTTATATTGTAAGTATATGTAAAAAATTGAAAAGAAACCAAACTATATACGTATCGAGAGAAGCGCGGCACAGGGGTACAAGCTTGTGGGTTTAATTCCCACTCAAGAGAATCAAATATTTAATATTTTAATGCCGAATTCGACGGACGTGGGGAACAGAAGTGTACCGTTACTGGGAACAGAGTATCTTAACACTATCTAGTGTTTCACAGGTTCCCTGCTACGTGCGAAATATAACGTGAAGCTAAACAAAATCTATACAGAAATTATCTTAAAAACGGCTTTATTTGAAAGTAAGCTGCTTGAAACCTTATATAAAAAACATAAAATTGAAAATTCCAACGATTATTATAAGGAATAAACTTGAATATGAAAGCTTACGGAGTAAAGAAATAAATCATACAATAGAACCAGATTTTGCTCAAGTAATACAATTTTAGGACAATGTAATAAATAATGGCGTATCTTTTGTCATACTTTTTAATTAGTTTAGAGCTATTTTATATATTCAAACATAGCAAATGAAATAAATGGATTACTTAGAGCATTTTATCTTTCAAGTAAAATCAACTTGCGACTTCGCTCCATAGTGAAATAAAAATAGCCTTCCCTAATAATTGGGCTATTTGACAAAACGAAATTTACAATTCGCGTCAGTACTTCCTAAGATAAGCGCGTTCAACCAAATGTCAAAAATATTCAACATTCGCAAGACAAGGAAGAGATTTCGCATGCATCGCTAACATAATTGTGATGAAAAGCATACGACGGATACAAAGGATGACGTCACGTGTAATAGATATTCCGTTCGGTAAAAAGTGTCAGTTCCAGCGCTCTCGAAGCAGGCTCCAGTCACGTTTAGTTGATTGATCTCGCGTCAGTGTTTGTATCCGGAGCTCTTTGACGGAATTAAATTTAGGTTCCTCGTTACAATTATGAGAAAGTCGATGGTGATATTGCGTTATCAGCGTTTTTATGTATTATCCCTAATCTTTATTGATTTCTAGATTTTAAAGATTAATTTGTTAGATGGGTTTCACAATTTATTTTTATAATAATATATATACTTTAAATATTTTAATATTATTAAACATATTGTTATCTATATGCAAAGTTTACATTAAAATTTAATAATAATAAATGCATGACTCTGTTCTAATATGTTTAACACAACTAAACACACCTTTTTTAAGTAAAAATACAAAAAAAATAATAACACAGCGCTACCCATTTTATCTTTTACAGACAACCAGAAATAATATGATTTATAAGATCCTCACTCACTTCCATTAGCGAGGATAAATGTGTTACATTGAATAAATAAAATCCGTGTAAATAGAATCATATTATGCTCCACTGTATTCTGATATTTGATATTTTTGAAATATGTTTTCTATTATTTTAAATATAACGCAAAATTTTATTTAACTGCAACATTTAATCTGCATATTTTATAATTTGAATATTTTATAATTTTATAATTTGAATGCGGAATTTTAATTTGAGACAAAAATGGTCCTCATCAATAATTTTTATTCTATAGAAGGTGCATAGCAAACTATTAAATCTGAATTACATCGCTTTATTTGTTTTGTGTACTTTTACATATCGCGCGGTAGAGAAAGATAACTTAATTGGAAAACATTCAGCTGTTTATTTTTATTTTAATATTAAAAAAATAAATAGTCAAGAAAATGATGAAATTGATATGATATGGAATTGATTATGTATACCTATACGTATATATTTGTTACTATCATACATTCATACGACTGCGAATATCAGCAATTCTTTCATAACAAAATTCATTTTTAATTTTATTATAAATTTAACAATCGATCTGAAATCTAAAATCATCTAATATTTTATATTAAAGACTATAAAGAAAAATAATTTATTAGAAACACAACATAATATTATTCTCGAAGTAAAGGAAAATTGTATAAGTCCTCAAGATACACCTAATTTCTTATTAATTACTAGCGGCCCGCCCACGGCTTCGCCCGCTTAAAATACATGATTATTGATTTAAGCAGAATTGATTGACAACTATAATAAAATAAATAAATAAATAAATCAGCTTCACGCTGTATCCCGCACACAGCAGGGTAGGCAGAGGGAACCTAGTGTTAAGACACTCCATTCCCCACTTTCTGCCGAATTCTGGAGGCATTGCGTGTTGAGTGGCAGAACTCAACGCCGCGCTTAACCTCGACATCAGAGCGAAGAAATGGAAATATAAATTTAAGTAAATATTTCATCTCCTCGAGTGGGGATCGAACCCACAACCAGTCGGTTTTGCAGTCACACCTCGTGCCGCTGCGCCACGACTGGCCTCACACCCTATAATAGAATGACAAACAAATATAAAGACAACATACAACAACATATATAATATAAAGACAACTATAATGACTTCTAATATGATTTTTTGTTACTTTAATCTGTAATATTCTATTATGACTTTTTTTACGACATTATCGTAACTTCTGTAAGAATCTTCAGAAACAGTCTTAAATGTAAAATTATTAATTTGGTTAAGGATTCATAATATTCTTTGTAAAATAACTGTAATGTTTGCATATTAACTCCTGTTTGCATATTATTAGATAAATGAATAATTGGTAAATATGTAGTTATTACAGAGTACACGTAGAAAGGATATTTTTAGGCATTTTTATATAGATTTATTTCAAACGAACGAACGAACCAAAAAATCTATGTATTTACTTGATATTTCTTTTCACGACTGGCCTTGTTTACTTTATTGTATAAAATATTGTATAATAGTGCTTCAAAAATATATATTTTTATCAACAGTCATATAATCAAGACGTTTCGAATGTCATTCTTTAGCCAGGGTCATACCAGCGCGATTTCTATATAACATTCGCTGGCAAGCTAATGCCTTGAGTTCATTCAAATGACGATAACTTTTTTTTTAATGAACCGATTTTGATGAACCAAACTTTAGAACCTAAATTGAGTTAAAACAAAGCAATTGGTGAAATTTTCAAGTAAATCGGTTCAGTAGTTTCAGAGAAAAATGCGGACAACAATATGTCGACAGACAGACAGACAGACAGACAGACAGACAGACAAGAAATTCAAAAAAAATCTTTTTGCTTTCTATTAGTCTTTTTAAGTATCCCTCTATCCATTTCAGTCAAAATTACTAAATGTACAGACAAAATATTTTTACTGTCTTATTATATATAGAGATAGAGATGATAAGAAAATATAATTTCTGCCATAGCTTCATAATTCTATAATAACACGTCGTTACAACACCCGGTAGAGTCACATTACGACCAGTGATGTGACACAATCAACATTGTGTCTAGTGACGTACGTTGTTCATGTCTCATGTCTCATGTCTCAAGAGGTCACGAGGTCACGAGGTCCTGTGTACGTCGTCGAGCACTAATGACTGCACTTCGTTCCACTCGTCTCATTTGAAACTGTGTGTTCAAATTGAGTTAGTAATGTTAAATATTACTGTTGTTTAACGGTAAACGAAGTTTTAAATAGAAATATATTAAGGAAATATATTTTTAGTTTTCTAAAAAACAACGAAGCAACATTATATAAATTATATTTTTAAGTATATGAAACATTTTTAATTATTTTCGTGAAGACTAAGTACTAATGGTGGCCGTTAGTAAGAACTGCATGTGAATTTTGTTGAGTAACGCCTTCAGAAGCTACTACTGAAGCTATTAGGTAAAAATTCATAAAAGGAAATTTTATATATGACTATATTGTATAATAATAATTATACTTTATTTCTATATGCGTGTAAGACCTAATACAAAATTATGATAATGTAAGTGAATATATAAGAAATATTACACCAATGTCACTAGTACGTACTTGACTTTTAGTAGTGCTACATAATATGACACATATGAAGTAATAAATGACTGAATAATTAACCTTTTTTTTATTATTTTTACAACATACAACATGCTTTTACAATATGTTTAAAATTTATTTTAGGCTTTAACTCTAAATGAAGTCCATAACTCCGCAAAATTAGTTTTTGTTAAATATTTTTCAAAATAAAACATAGATAAAGAATATCTTGCTTAAAGAGATTTATTTATGCTGCCAGCAAATTGCTCGCGATATCCGGATTATGTTGTCACCTCTCACCTTTGTAATAAGCGTTTTTTATTAACGGCAAATAAAAAAATAATATAGTATTCAGAAATGACATTTTCTGTAGATAACGTGGCACAATCTATTTAGAGCTGTCTACAGTACAAGTTCAAATTTTGTCACTATATGTAAGTTAAAACCGACGATCCCTGTACTACACAACATACAATACGTTATTTATAACGTAATATACATAAAAAAATGCACCGAATAACCGATGTTTAAGTGACAGCAAAACGTAGAAGGTACTTTAATTTATGGTATTTACTACGTCTTAAGGGCGTAAAAAAATATGTTTTAATGTTAAAAAGTAATTTTTTCAAGGTTTTACAAAATGGCGTGGGCATTTTCCATCTCCCGTTACGCGTACAGAGGCTGTAATCTCCGACGACAGCCACTTAGTGCTTCGTGGAAACTACAATGTTGCTTTTTAACTATCATGTTCAAACATCGCCTTAAGTTGTTCCTTAAATTTTATTTAAATTGAAATGTTTTACTGTGCTATTTATTTCATACTAAATTATAAATTTCTAATGTATAATTTATGTACATTTTTTCGGTTTAATTTTCCATATTGTAAGATTGTAACTCCACAACGCCACACGCCTTCTACTAGAAGTCATTGTGACGCGGTGTACAACGATTAATTAGGAGCATGATGATTGTGGGTTCGATTCTCACTTGTAGATCTTTTTTTATTGCCCCGTCTCGAATGGTGAATGCAGATAACGGAACTCTAGTCTACCTCGCTGTGCGTGGGATAAAACGTCATCAAATATTAAAAGTTGTTTAATACTTTACTCTACTTTTTCTTATATAATCTATTAATATTAAAAACAAAATTGAATTGTGTTTTTGCTTTCAACAAATAGTAACAAAAACTGATACAAAAAAAAATCTTATTGTTAAACAAAACAAGGCTGAGTTGCCAGTGTAAATAATATAAGCAAAAAAATTTAAACGTGAGCGCCTTTACTCGTAGGTGTGTGGCGTGTGATATTGTGTGTTTAAAAATGTATGGAGTGAGAGAGAGAAAATAACAATCAAATGTAATTTTGCTATAAAAGCTTTATAAGATTGTTTTGACTTTACTTTTTTTGACGAAATTATCTCGTTGATTTAGTTCTGAGTGACAGCAGTCACGAAACGAATAAAGTGTGAATAAATTTGACATTTTCGTGTGTAGTTCTATACGTATGTCATGTATATAAAATAAGGAATTCTGAGTGAAATATAAGTACTTATTACTAGGGGAAAGTGTTAAGTTAACAAAGTAAAGTATTACGAAAGGAAATTTATAATGATTTGTTTTCAAAATTACTATCTAAGTATTTGTATTTGGTAGTTTGAAGAATGAATTTATTATACTTTTGAATTATTTTTCCTAAGTATGTGCATTATCATTAATGATACTCCAAATGAATGTATATTTCTCAAAAAACGTGTGAAGTCAAAAATATTTTAAATTTGGAAAACTTGGACGAATTTCTGTATTTCGACGAAAAATCTCAAATTCAGTTTCACTTCAATTTCGATTCGATGTCACAGCACGTACCCACCGACGCGACATGTAACACTGTCAAATATATATGAATAGATAGTAGATACTATAAAGATAAAATACGGAATATTTTTCATTCAGTTTTCAACAAAAGCGTCAATTTTATGCATTGCGTTCACAAAGTTTTTATTTTAATTAGTTATTATATTTGGCTTATAGAGCTTAGAAAATGTTGAAGAATGTGTGTAAAGGATATTATTTAATCCCCGCCATGAAGCAGTCATATAATAAATATTCATAAATATTTAAAATATAACATTAAATGCATATATATCTTTAAGATTGATTTAACTATTTTTCAAAATTTTACGCGTATTTTTAAGAAACGTATAATTTTTACGAAACGCAAATAAGGTATAAGATTTTCAACTAGTAGTATGCAAATTTAATTTCTATATAATAAATTCTACCATCTATCTGACATACGCGCGAGACGAATACAGACACACACACACACACAAATTTAATGTGTATAACACAAGTATCATTTCCTAATACATCAACAAGTAGTTTATATGCAAATGGAGGTCAATTCCAAACGTTTGTTTGATCGTTGTGAGCTAAAGACGAGTGAGACGTGTGCTGTGATTAATGTACTGACAAATGAGATATGTATACACGTATATAGAACATGAGACTGTTTATATGACACTCATTTGATCCACTTGTAATCAATCATCTTCTTGTATATATCATCGGCGACGTTGAGTTCCGCTACTTAACACCATTCCTCCATAATTCGGCGGAAAGTGGGAAGTGGAATGTTTTGAACTTGATTGAAAATATTTCTTCATGAAAAAGTTACAAAAAAGTACAACACATTCAAGTATTTAGTATAATACGATTTTTTATATTATTATATTTTGTAACACTATGATGTCACTTACAAGTGTAATATATTGAAGTATATTTTCTTTATGTAAATTTGTGAAATATTGGATATTAAGGATATTTAAATAAATAATAGTGTAATAATTTTTTAACATTTTTATCTTCACGCTGTATCCTGCATGTAGCGGGGTAGGCAGAGGGAGCCTAGTGTGCACTCCGTTTCGCCTCGACTCAACTCCTCGCTTTGCCTTGACACCAGAGCGAAAACATGAAAATATTAACTTTTTCGTATCCTCGAAATCAGAGAAGAAAATATTTCACAGCCACACGCTTGCACGCGTGTCCCTGTGACGCGAATGGCCTCCCTAATAATGTAATAATGGAAAGTTATACATTTTGGTCACATAGATATATTTAATTTACCTACATTAAGTAAATAAATAAAAGTATATTGCCGCTTAATTTTAATGACTGCTATAGTAAAACTTGACTGACATAGCTTCCATTAAGTGATATTCTCGAGTAAGTCTAATGGTACGTCTATTATTAAATGCTTTTAGAGTCACTTTGAAACTAGCAGTATTTTTATCTATTGAGCTTAATATGTGCAGATGACGTGAGAAGGTGAGTGATGGGAAATTGAAAATAATGTGGTATTAATTTATTTTTCTTAGGCTTATTTTGTCATATTCGGTTAGATTTGTCAGAACATTTGCGTACGTGTCCAAATGAGATGATAGTAACATATTTATATTTAAAACGTACCGTTGTTACAACCGCTCCAATTTCTGGCTGCCCCGCTAGAGAGACAGCGTGTAGCTGAGTTAAGTTAGTTAAAGTACAAAACACATAAGACAATTTCATAACATACCTTTCAAATATATCCAACGTAGAGTACGATAGCCGGCACTTGTTTCCTACGTCCCACTCAATTTTCCAAAACATTATATGGTGACGTATCTTTCATGGTTTGCCTTGTTCAGTGCGAGTCAATTATAATCTGCTATTGCCTTAAATTTAAAGAACCGAACACACAAGAGTCGCAATTATTCAAACGCTGTGCCGCTGCACTACGACGGCTTCTTCATCTTAATGAATATATTAATTGTATTAAGTAAATAAATAAATAAATAAATAATCCAGTTCAAATAAGTACAAATCAATATAAAATGTTTTTGGTAAATATAAATTTGTTTAGTTTCACACTGAATCCCACACACACAGCTGGCTCTATTTCCTATTTTCCACTGAATTCTGGAGGCATTGCGTATGAAATGACGGGACTTAACGCCGCGCTTTGCTTCAACACCAGAGCGAAGAAGTTAAAATATGAAATATTTAATTATCTCCAGTGGGAATTGAAACTACAACCTGTATTTACAGTCACACACCTGTGCCCCTGCGCCAGTCTTGATTGTCGTGGCCTCAATAGTGAACTGGTAATAGCAGTATTCATATAAAATTAAATTCACTGAGAGATGATTCATAAGAGGAGAGTCGTAAGCCGATTACAATATTACCGAGTTACGGCGACTGACTCTATAACGAGGTACAAATGTATGCAAAGTGCATTTGAACGATGAAGTTTAAAATATATTGTACATATAAATTTGTTCATATTGTTATTATATATGTAAAAGTCTGTCTGTATCCTTTGTTCACAAGACAAGGGGTTGTTGACATGAAATGTTTTATTTTATTATCTATTCTTCTTATTACTATTTTAAAATGGTTGTGAGTTAAAGATTTAATGATTTTAACTGTATTTGTAATATACCTACGCTCAGATTTCTGCCCTGCAATATGCAAGATAATAAATATAGATAGTACCAATAAAACACTGCTCTATGTACGTTTCGATTCGCCATCTTTAAACAAAATGGCGGGAACAATAATAGTGTGCTAAATGTCATTAGAAAGTATATAGGTATATGCATTTAGTTTAGTGTTCACAATTTAAGAAATTTATATTTATAATCCTATCAACTTCACGCTGTATCCCGCACACAGCAGGGTAGGCAGAGGAAACCTAGTGTTAAGACACTCCGTTCCTCACTATTTGCCGAATTCTGGAGGCATTGCGTGTTGAGTGGCAGAACGCAATATAATCTTAATTTCGGAATTATAATCGCATTTATAATCTTAATTTCGGAATTAAAAAAAAAATCGATCACTAGTGCTTGTCGATTACTGGTGCCTTTACCTTATGTTTCAGCAGCTTCTTCCTGTTTTACTCGCTTAGCAGGGTAGACAGGGGGAACCTACTGTCAAGTTCTTCAGTTTCTGTTCAAAATCCGAGAAAATATAATACTTTAAATATAATCATCCCCTCAGTGGTGATCAAACGCATAGCCGTAGCGTCGTTGTCCCACTGTGCCACGACGGCCTATACATACAACATATGAGCTAAGCTTATTTAATTAACTACGTAACTTCATTGCATTGAAATATTTTAAATATTAATCAATATACCAAGTACAAAGTAATACTTTATTAATACAATTACTGTGTTTTTCTATAAGAAACTCCATACAATACTTCAACTTCTACATTTAAATATTTCATATCATAGTAAAACGCAACAATAGTCTTATGTATGTATATGGAACTATATGTGTATGTGCATTTTAAACACAGAAATGGGGCTTAAATACTTATTCACGTGAAAGACGCCTTTTGTTAACATAAAGCAAAAGGTATTTTAGACTCAAGCAAACGTTTTGTATAGACAGGGCTATGTTTATTAATATTATTTACATCCCTTTGTGAGGACCATCTTCATGGAGGAATAATTTTTTATTTCGTTGTCAAGTCATATTTTTAGGTTGTTCTATTTTTTTACAAAAATAACTTTATAGAAAATCCACAAGATTAGTATTAAAAACAAAGTTAAATGAGAGCCAAGTTAAATAGTAAGCACGGACAAAAAAATGGGCGATCTGTATAGGTGCCGAGATCCGTGTTCAATCGGGATAATTTAAGCTCTAAGTTTCACTCCAAATTATTTTACGTACAGTCTATAGTATAGTTGTAAAGTGTATTTCCAGCCTGTACTGGACTGTAAATTTAATGTTTGGTTTAAAAAAAACCAAGTCAAGTTCGTATCTTGATAAAATTTAATAAAATAACACCTTTGTGCTCCATGTTAAATGTTTTATATATTATATAATATTACCATTTAAAATCTTTACTACACCTAGTTCTGCCGTCACTTCATTAAAACAAAATTTTCACTTAAAAACTGGAAAATATATTTTCTTACACAAAGCTAAAACATTTTAAGCGGTTATAATTTTGCGTAGTTTGTTTAGTCTAAGCTTAAACAGACGTGTCCTCTTTATGATATAGCAGTTTCCAGTTTGAACTTAGTTTATACTGCAATGTAATATGCTGGGAAACGGAAACTTTGAGTAGTTTACATACTGAACTGCATTCGTTGGCGCAGAGGACTCCATGTCCTTAAGACAACTGGGTTAGTCTGAAGTAGCGTGAAGTGATCGCGTAGAACGTAATATGCCTTGCTTAATATCAGCTTTCCGGTAAATTGGCTTCATATGTTAATACTAGGTGCTGTATAATATAATTACATTAAATAAAATAAAAAAAATGTATCGGCCAGTCGTGACGAACAAACGTGTGACTGTAAGCGTGGCAAGTTGTGGGCTCGATTCCCACTCGAAGAAATCAAATATTTATTATTTTCATTATTTCCCTCTGGTGTGAGGCAAACCGCGGCGTTAAGTTCCGCCACTAAGCTTGCAATGCCTCCAGAGTTTAGTGGAAAATGAAAATATATTTGAATAAAAGTTTATATTGACGCTATAGTAGTGCAAAAGGATATGTGGTGATTATTACTGATCCAGTCTACATTTGGGGAAAATGATTAAGAATTTCATTTTGAATGTGGAGAAATAAGTGTCTTAGCACTGGATACCTAATAAATATAAATAAAAAAAACTAATTAAATGCTTTTTTAAGCTACACATTGTATCCCACACCAATCAGGGTAGGCAGAGGTAACCTTTGTGTAAAGACACTCCGTCCCCATTACAACACTACCGTTCCCCACTTTCCGTCGAATTTTCGAAGCATTGCGTGTTGAGTGTGTTTTAGGTATTTTATAGAAAAAAATCTTCTTCGGTATCTCGTTCTGGTGAACGAGGAAATTAAATATATATTTTCCCGCGTAGTAATCGAACCTACAACCGTCGCTTTTACAGTCAAACACTTGTGCCCCTGCGCTACGACAGTCTCAAAATATTACGAAAGACTAAATATTTTCAACACTAACTGATGTAAAAGCATTGTGTGAAGTCTCTTTGGTCTCTCATCGCTTTGTTCTCTACGTTCAACCAATTTATAACCATAATGTGTGTTTGATTGAGGTGTTAAGTATATAAACTTTAATACCAAGATCAAGATAAGAATACTTTGTGAATAATAGTAGCGAGATTGACTTTGACCTAATGCTAATACGCTCCGTTATTCCCTTTCTGCTCGTACTTGAGACTGCGTGACGTGGCAATGCCTTCAGAATGCGGCGAAAAATGGGGAACGGCGTGTCTTAACAGTAGGTTCACTCTGCCCCTCCTGTATGCAGGTAAAAATAAAACATTTTATTCAATAAGCCCTGACGTAGCATGGCCGAAACCTAATTGCCGATTCTCGTTTACGTGCAGATTCGACCAGAACTCCTCTAACCCGTCATTATTAAATCGTTCAACCCCTTAAATAACTTTTCAGCGCTGTCAGCTAAATAAACAACGTATGCTAACGCAATTGGTTCAGGTACGCCGATGAAATTGATATTTTATGTTAAATAAATTTGTTTAGACTTTATTTTGGGTTTAAATATTTATGTACTCACATATTTAATATATATATATATATATATATATATATATATATATATATATATATATATATATATATATATATATATATATATATATATATATATATATATATATATATATAATAATTTATGTGTTTATGTTTATTCAATATATTGTAGTGTATAAATAAAATAATACTAATAATATATACTTTGTGAATGGAGGGTTAAATAATACCCCAGGAACCAAATTAAAAGTAAATTCAAATAAATATCCTTCACAATATTTTTAAAGATTCCTTAACTATAAAAAATATTTTGAAAAATGTAAAGCCGAAACATACGATTGTATCGATATTATCGATTCTTGTACAAAATGTTTAAATCACGTCGAGTGGACGAGCGATGTAAATCCATGCAATTTATAAATTTAAAGGTCAAAAGCAAATAACAAATCACCCATATGAGGAAAATATACCGAAGTATTAATAATATTTTATTATTATATCATAGTATTTATATATTATACATTTTAAAAAATATTTTTGTATTTTTTTTCATTTCCTTGAGATATTAACACGTATACAAAAAGGGTCGACTGTTCTGAAGGTTCTGCCAAATGCAAAGACATGCGGATAAATTCTAATTAGTCTCATAAAATAATTTCAACCCTTTGGTTCCAACTCAAAGGAACTCCTTGTAGATATTTCTGGCGGAGGAAAGCCGACTTTAGGTTGAAAAGCTAAGTAAATGCCAGTATGTTCGTTAACCTTTGAGGATATCTAGTTATTTTTTTAATAATTTTTAAGCAAAAAAAGGATTTTTCTTAGGTCAGTGCAATGGCGCAGATGCACGAGCTCGTGACTGTAAAAGCGACAGGCTGTGGGTTTGATTGCTACTCGACGATATGAAATATTTAATATTTTTACTCTTAACACTAGATTCTCCTTATTATATTACCCTGCTGTGAACAGGATACAGCGTGAAGCTTTTATTAATCCGACTTCTTTTCTACTAGGTAAGGCTGTAGTTAAGTTTAAAATGTGCTCAACTATGTGTTAAACTTATTAACAGTAAGTCAAAAATCAATACACCAACGTATATGTAACTTGGACGAAACCGAACTCGACAAGTCAACGCATTCACTAAATAGTAGGTTTTTAAAAAGAAGTTAAAAAGATTTTTAAACTTTGTGTCATATCTAAAAATTCTACAGTTTTTAACTTCTTTACTATTTCACAATGCTTAGTCCAACTATTGTGCCACACAATCGTAGCATCATATGTAGAAAAATATATAAGGTAAAGGTGCAATATCAACTTTAGTAGCAGTAGTCAAATATTCAAAGCTGCCCCCCTTGCGGGGTAGCTTTGAACATATATGGGGCAGTTTTGAACTGTCATCGAATTCAATGAAATTAAAAGGCTTATCAAACTTTTAAGTAACTTTATTAATAAACTTAACATTAGAAACATTGGACATCAAATATCAGTACCATGTTAACTTAAAAAAATAATATACCTAGTTTAATATTGCGATTGTAATAGTGTTAAATAACTTTAATATTATTAATAGACTTTAAAAAACGAACAAACAAAAAGTAGCTTTGGCTTCCTAGAAGTAATTAACATTATGGGATCAATCATAGAATAAATCTAATATTATGAAAATAAAACAAAATATTTTTTAAATAAACAGTTTACTACCCTAATTTGAACTTAGAAAAATTAAATTTAAAGGAAAACATGGATGTAGTATGTGACGTAACCAACAACTGAAATTGGGGGAAGTAGTCTACGTAAGAAATAAAAATCAGCTTCACGTTTTATACCGCACACAGCACGGTATGCAGAGGTAACCTAGTGTTAAGACACTCCGTTCCCCACTTTCTGCCGAATTCTGGAGGCATTGCGTGTTGAGTGGCAGAACTCAACTAAATAAATATAAATATATAATAAATTTAAGTAAATATTTCATCTCTTCGATTGGAGATCGAACCCACAACCAGTCGGTTGTACAGTCACACTTCGTGCCGCTGCGCCGTGACTGGCCTCAAGTCTAGTCTACGTAAGACTTTTGAAAAACTAACGTAGCACTTGTCCTCTTTCTCAAGAAAGAAAAAAAATACAAGCTACTTTTTTATTATTCACAGATGATGAGACATTCGCTAAAACGAAGTCTCCAATATTTATTAAGTTGTATTCTAATTCCATTTTGTAGTCTTCATACGCAAAGATTTCAGTATCTTCATTCTCTTCACAGTAAATTGTCACTTCTTCTTCTGATTCCAAATGCATTTTTGAGTCAGTTTCTTGTGAAGAAAAGTTAATTATAGTTTTGTTTTTCTTTCGCGGTATTTTTTTACATATAATAATATTCAAAACTGCCCCCTTTATTTTGTTCAAAGCTGCCTCAGTGGTAATTAAAAAATTACAAACGTTTTTTTTTCAAGTAAATGTTTAAAAATTGTAGTGATTTCTAGTTTATTGCATGGTATATGAAACATTCTAACTAAAAGAGGAAAAAATAAAACCATATACCTTGAATTGGATCCCTGCGATCCTTACGCGTTTATTTTAAAATGCATAAAAATTTACTCAAAATCAAACACTCCTCGTAACTCAACCACGGGCTCTCATATATCAGCGGTGACAAGTGACACGTGTGCAGATTAGTGCTGCCACTACTCAAAAAAAATATCCCAAAATTTCTTTTAAATAGCTCTGTTAACACATATTTTCAAAGGTGCCCCTGTTCTAAGCTGCCCCCCTCTCCCCTATATGTATTTTAGTAAGTGAAAAATAGGGTAAAAAATCTCACTTTTAAAATAGAAATAAACAATAATAAAAAAGGAAGAAATGTTTTAAAAGACTTTGAACTCGTTACGGTAACAATATAATTCACCCTCACAGCCGTTTGCTATTTACCAGTCCAACTAAGGGCAAAAAACCCGAAAAAAGCCTAACAACTCTTCACACCCATTCCTAAGTAAGTCAAGCCGAAAGGGTTAAACTGGACCGCTTAAACTAAAAAGAAATCGTTATTTCCTTAAATCTTACTTAAAAATAAATTAAAAGTTCAAAGGAAAATCATTAAAATCAGCTTCAACTTGTAACTGACATCCCACCCTACACTCAATAAAATATTTAAATAATAATTTTAATATTTTATTATGGCTCGTGATACGTCTAATATAGTTAGAACTCTTTCGTAGTGATCGTAAGTAATCAAATAATTGTCTGTCCTTTTCATTCTCTCGTGATATTTCTAAAGAATATCATAGACGTCCTATCTTCCTCTCTGTTATACCTAGTCATTACTGATAGTTATAACTAAGGGGGGATAGTGAGTGGCCCCGCACCCGCCACTTACCGTGGATTCCGGCCGTTCGGCTCTGAACCCTCCGGGACGGATCGGAATAGTTAATATTTGTGATTCTTATAATGCATTTGTGAAAGATCAATTATTAAATAACTGACTCAAAGACCGAAGTCTAATATACATACTTGCAATGGAATTGAGATTATTATATGTAGGCCGTAGCCATAATTATATAACATATAACTCTCTGCTTCACATATCAGATCGAACTCCCTACCGCTAGGCGGCCGATTATGTGAATCCACTTCAGTTTGTTTCTTTAGAGGGCATTACATTAATATACCCATTTAACTTTCGTGTATCTTTCTTATAACTATATATTTACTAATCGTATCTTAATAATATTGAATTCTGTACGTATAATGTGACGTGTTTAATGTTTCTTATTTCCGTATGAATTCGTTAATATAGTATAATTCGTATTATAATTATTAACTTCGTGCTCTTATTATATTCGTGCCCTAGTTTCAATATTAATATAATTTATATTCACTGTTATTGTAACGCCTCTTTTAAACAGAACCGTCGTAGAATAACACGCACAGCACACACCCTGCAGCTGTTTGTCTGAACTGACACTAGACTCAGAGTTGTGGGAATGTAATATAGAAATCATTAATTGAAAATACTCAGTTATCGCTAGGACAGCCAGCGACTCCGAGTAGGCACGATTCTACTACCAGTTCAGTAAAGAACCTCAGTGCTGAGAAGAACTGGCGGAAGAAACTCAGCAGCAGAATCCAACACTACTAAAGCAATTCGCTTATACCAAATATGCCAGCACCAGTGACGCCCAGCTATATATTATAAGTATGTCGTCGACATCAGTCGATTGACGCATTATATTATCTACGATAAATCAAGTGTTAGACAAACAAGCGGACACTACTATATATGTGTACACCAGAGTGCTGGGACATAAAACGGCACCACACACCTGTGCGAGGCAGGCGGACACTGCTACATACACCAGTACCAGGACATAAAGCAGCATCACACACCTATCCATCATACACCAAGTGTTAACGTTGAGGCACCGCAAGGCACCGCGAAACTATCTACATATAATATATATAAAATTAAATGCCACGGCAATTCACTTAGCCAAGCACATTAGTACCAACGAAGCCAAGCAGCAGTCGGTTGTGACTTTAATATTAGTTAATACTAAAACAAGGGTCAATGAACTCTAACAGTCGTATAAATCGTAAATAATTAATATTTGATTAATGTCTAATGTTTATTATATTTAATTAAAGTAATATATAATAAATATTGAAAGATTACTTTTATTGTAGGACATTAAACAGACTCATATTTATATAATATTTATAAATTGTAAATATATATTTTGATATAATAGTTTTATATCATATTATAAATTATACTATTATATTTATATTTCCTTTTATAAAACTCAGCAGCAGAATCCAACACTACTAAAGCAATTCGCTTATATCAAATATGCCAGCACCAGTGACACCCGGCTATATATTATAAGTATGTCGTCGACATCAGTCGATTGACGCATTATATTATCTACGATAAAACCAAGTGTTAGACAAACAAGCGGACACTACTATATATGTACACCAGAGCTGGGACATAAACAGCACCACACACCCGTGCGAGACAGGCGGACACTGCTACATACACCAGTACCAGGACTCAAAGCAGCATCACACACCTATCCATCATACACCAAGTATTAACGTTGACGCACCGCAAGGCACCGCGAAACTATCTAAATATAATATATATCAAATTAAATGCCACGGCAATTCACTTAGCCAAGCACATTAGAACCAACGAAGCCAAGCAGCAATCGGTTGTGATTATAATATTAGTTAATACTAAAACAAGGGTCAATGAACTCTAACAGTCGTATAAATTGTAAATAATTTATATTTGGTTAATGTCTAATGTCTATTATATTTAATTAAAGTAATATATAAAAAATATTGAAAGATTACTTTTATTGTAGGACATTAAACAGACTCATATTTATATAATATTTATAAATTGTAAATATATATTTTGATATAATAGTTTTATATCATATTATAAATTATACTATTATATTTATATTTTCCTTTTATAGTAACATGTTAAATATT
Source organism: Heliconius himera (assembly GCA_021202915.1). NCBI lineage: Eukaryota > Metazoa > Arthropoda > Insecta > Lepidoptera > Nymphalidae > Heliconius > Heliconius himera. Next base: position 92,845 of record JAJHJA010000309.1, read on the forward strand.
TATTAATATATATAGAAATTACATTTATAAATTATTATAATTCACCAAACCTATTTAACTTTCATTTCACAATTCCCATACACGCATCTAACGAAGATGGCGGCAGGCATTCTGCGTACATTAATTTAATTGTAATTTTATATACCTCGTAAAAACATCTTCATGTATTTATTTCCATTTACTATATAAATAATATTTATCTCTGGATATTGACGGCATTATATGCATTAATATCACTCTTCTTTATTTTAATAATAATCTATTAAAAACTTACCGACGAAGTATTTCAATACAAACAATCGTAAATAATGAAAGCACTTATAACTTATCTTAGCAACCTCAAATATCACAATTGAAAACACAATCTCACATGCTTTTTATATACATTAAACATAACTAGATATATGTTAATTATAAATTAAAACTTCTCTAAACATTTAAAACATGCATCCTTCCTCAGACGCGTCCGCCATCTCCCTTCTCTTTCTTTTCTCTTTCCTTGACCTTGACGTTGACAGTAGCTTATCCAGCCAACATGATATTTTACAATAATTAAAATATTAATTATGTTATTATTTATTTTAAATTATAATACATAGCGTTTCATTATAATTATTAAATTATTTTTAATAAATATATTTTATATCTGAGTATTTTAACTACGGTATATTACGTCACTTCAATATTACTTGTGAACGGAACGCGTAATTAAATAATTGAACTAAACTATTATTTATAAGATTGTATTTATCTTAAGCTATAATTAAATAATATTATAATTTATATTTATAATATTTTTTTATAAATGTTTTTTTAAACTAATTATATTATTTACCAACATAATTTAGTTCTGGTATGGATCGTTACAAACTTCACGCTGTATCCCGCACACAGCAGAGTAGGCAGAGAGAGCCTAGTGTTAAGACACTCCGTTCCCCACTTTCTGCCGAATTTAGGAGGCATTGCGTGTTGAGGGGCAGAACTCAACGCCGCGCTTAACCTCGACACCAGAGCGAAGAAATGGAAATATAAATTTAAGTAAATATTTCATCTCCTCGAGTTTGGATCGAACCCGCAAAAGTCGGTTTTACAGTCACACCTAGTGATGCTGCGGCACGACTGGCCTCAAATTATTATGAAATAAAATATTTTTTAAAAATGGTAGAGTATTTAACAAACTTTAAGAAGTATGTTGATGCTATCAAGGCGCAGATGCTTGTGCATCTGTCACCATCACACACTTGTGTGTGATGGTGACGCGGCGGTTGTGCGTTCGATCCCCACTCGAGGGGATGAATTATTATTTATTATTATTTTCATTTCTTAGTTGTGGCACCAAGGCATAAAGCACGGCATTGTAGTCCGCCACTCAACAATGCCTCGTATTTTGTACATACATTCATAAAGACTGAGATCCCAGGGCCTTCAGATCTACGTAATTTTGTATTGAAATTTTGAGGAATACATTTTTTTACAAACTGGAGTATGTACGAATTGAAAATACATCTTTTTTGTCCATTTTTATCTTTATTACTGTAACATGGATTAAACTTGATTGTAGACTTAAAATAATCCAATCTCGGTATTGCGGGATCCCGCAAGTATCGGGATCCCGCGGGATTCAAAATACCCAGTCTCGTAACAGCGAGATTGAATTTGCAATTGAACTGCGGGATTAAAATCTCTACTTAGAATATAAAATATTTTTTTAGACTTAAAGCATAAAAAATAATGACAGACATCTTTACAAGTCACCTACTCCACTTGAGCCCTACTGAGACGAACCAGAACAAACTCCCGCAACGACTACATTCAATAGTCTCTATGGTACTGTATCGATCTCGTAATATGTAACCTGTTGCTTCACTAGAGATATTGTTTCAGTTATACTTCTTGTTTTGATTTTTTATTTTTCATTTTGTTCGATGTAGAAAAAACATGAAAGATTTTAATAATTAAAATTTTATTATATTTCGGATAGGTAATATAAGATAATATAATGTGTACTTGATAGACTATTCACAATACATTGTGAATTTTGTTGTATTATTATCCTTTATCTTACTTCTCGCATTTACTGGTGTAGGCACAGAGTACATTATACAACATTTACATAACTGCGTTCTTCATTTACTAATAAAGAAACTTACGGTACTTCGTCTAACTGATACGGGGTTACAGTGTTTGTGACATAAACTGTGATATGTTAATAATATTATACTGGAAATGAATTACTCAATATTTTTTTATCGCCCTGGTAACAAGGCAGAGTACGGGGTTGAGTTCCGACGCTAAACTACCGTAAGTACTTCGAAAATTCGGCGGTGCGTGGGGAATGGAGTATCTTAAGGCTAGGTGCTCCCTATTTTTACGGGAAACAGCATGAAACTGAAAAAAACAAAACTATTATACACAAAGTCTAAAAATGAGTTCAGGAATCGAATACTTTTCTCCAGTAAAAAGTATTCTTCTATTAACTATAGTTTAACTTTATTTTTTCGTAAGTAACTTCATACCATTTCCAAGATAGTCGCTGCTCAATTGGCCCCGTAGTCTTCGGTACAATCGGTTGCTCCCATCCTCAGTTATAGAGACAGTTATTTCGCTATTTATTTGCGAGTTCGAACGGAAAATAGTGATGTTCTTATATTTGTTTTGTGTTTCTTCTCTTTATCCTTATGTTATACCATTATTAGTTTGTATAGGAAACTATTCATATTATTATTTTAATATATTTTATATAGATCTTTTCTATGTTATTTAGTATGTTTTTAAGTAGATCAATGTTTTCTATATGTTTGTATACTCGTAATGTGTTTTTCTCTTTGCCGTTGCCTACAAGCAACTATCCTCGATTGACATAATTCTTTTGATTTTATCGTCTTTTTCTACTCTATTTTAATAAGGTACAGTAATATCTCATACATTCGAATAGCACATAAACTAAAAATTTATGAAAAAAAATGTACAATTTGGCTATAATATAACAATAAGTTTAAGCGGGCGAAGTCGCGAGTGGATCGCTAAGTAACAAATAATTTGAAATTTCACAATGTCATACATTTTTAAAATGAATGTAAACATAATTACGTTAGTTATTGCGTCGATATATCGAATACGATATTGCATTTTCGTCGAAAACTAATTAACATGTTTCTCGTGAAGTGTTCAAACCTATGTACGAGAATATAAGATAAGCTAATACGACCACAGTCGGGGCTAAAAGCCCCGACTGTGGTAATTCGTTTACATTCCCTTATAATATCTTTGACAGGTACAAGACATCGTTAGATAGTCAACATTCTCCATACAAATTGTTGATGTATGGAATATTCGAAGTCGGAATGTGGATATACATATTTTACACTAGCAACCCAAGCGTGGCTTCGCCCGTTTAAGTTATTGGTATATTATAGCCAAATTATATCATATTTTTACATGTATTGTAGCATATATATTAAAATGATTTAAAAACTATATTAATTTAAAGTTTTATCTAAATCTTTTAACTAGTTTTTGTAGAACAAACATTCATCCTCACAAGATATCACATTTTCAATATTAGTAAGAGAAGATAAGATTCATCATTATCGCGCATTTTATAATTACTCCGCAGTTGCCCGAGATCGAACATATCAATAACAACCTTTTTTCTTGTCCGCGTACTACATACTCTATAAGATTACAAAAATAGTTGGCGTTCCCTAAACGAATATTACGGATTTAATAAATGATATAGACATACAAAAAAGTCTACTCTCATTTCATTAAAGCTATACAATTTACCATCAATATTGGGAGTAGACGGTGAGTGCTCATACTCCTACGTATTATTGATTTGTTCAAATGTCGTGGTTTTTTTTTCTAAGTAGAAATGACCTAATTTTTTTATACAACGATAAAGCACACAATGACATTTGGTGATTGCGAGTTCATACTCGTGAGTCTCGCTGATATTAACTATTAATAAAATAATTATAATCAATATCAATGAGAGAATAAAATAATATTTAGCGTCTGACTCCAAACGCGATAATTATATATTTTAATTTTCCAACTCTGTAAGAACAATTGTGGCATTGAGTTCTACCGCTTAACATGCAGTGTCTCTAATTTGCGTGGAAAGTGGAGAAATGGAGTGAATTAATATTAAATTTTCTCTTCCTCGCCTGAGATGCTGAGAAAAGTAATTTAGGCAAATCGTTCGTGAACAAAGGAACCAACCAGTACTGTTGGACTCACTAAAGTCTGAATACAACACTAACTATTAAAGTCCAGCAGAAATCTCTACAACTTGTTACTCGACTAAAATACCAGCGATCATTATCATTATACGAACTAGGCTTTAAACGAGAAATGAGAACTCACGGTTCTCAGAAATAAAACCTAACAAAATACCTAAACTTGAAGGTCTTTAAGGACGATAACGACTATTAGTTATTGCCCCTAAAAATAAAACGTAAGAAAAAGAAAGCTATAAATGTTTATGAGTATTTAAATCGTGTTGCGGAAATCCAATAACAATTACGAATTTAATCTACCATTTTGAAAAGAACTTTTATTTCGGCAACCATAATTAAATTATAAATAATTGAGTATCGTATTGGATACCTCCGAGCGATGTATTTAGTGACTATTATAAGGTAACTTCGTTGTGTATAAAATATTTCTTAAAATAAACAAAGTTCATATAAAAAATGTTGTTCACTTTTTTGTTTTATGAATTTTGTTAATAATTTTAAATATTCGAGTTAACTTATTATTTAGCCAGAGGAAACCTAGTACGAAAAACTCCGTTCCTCATCAATCCAATCTGTATTAAGTGGCGGAACTCAACGTCGTGCTTTGAACTCTTATCATAGCGAAGAAATGAGAATAATCAATTATCCAGGCAATATAACCTGCAACCGTCGTGCTAACTACCGCTACGGCTATTTCTGCGCCACGTTAGCCTCAATTTAATTTTTTTATCATAATAAATTATTAATACAAGTAATAATATCATTATAATTAATGTACGTTTAAAATTTGAAGTCATGAAATATGTATAGTTTAATTCTTTACCAATATGGCCCCGACGGTATCGCACAATTGGCAGCCTTCGTAAAGGGCAGCGCTGTCATGTCAACGTCAACAAAAATAAAGCTTACAGTATTTATTAAAATGTTTCAAAATTCAATATTCTATATTAAATTCATTTCAAATAATTAAAACATTTTCAACGCTACTTTTAATGACGCTTCTTCTAAAAACACGCATCATACAATATAGAAGATTTATAGAAAAACTAATAGAAATTTACGAATATAATCCTAATATTAAAATTAAAAAAAATGTACAATTTTTTAAGCATCACGCTGTATGCACATGTAGCTAGGGTAGGCAGATTGAGCCTAGTGTTAAGTAACTTCTTTCTAGGAATAATAAGTAATCCAATAGAATAATCACTTGTTATAAATTTAAGACGAACGACATTAAATGCCGCATTCTGAAAAAAAAACATTCATCATAAAAGTTACGGTCGACTGATTTCCGTTCAAACGTCATCAATATTTGACAGTCACGTAAGATCAGCTAAATGCCTCTTTATGTTACTCCGCGCCCGTAAGAGGACAAATACAGTAGCGCGTTTACGGGTCACGTACAGACGAGCCCGAGGGATAAATTCCCGATTACAGGTTCTACTTTGTGCGGTAAATCTTGCATTCCCCGCTCTTATATCACGTGATTAGGAAAACTGTGTGTTAGTGGTAATTGTGGGTGATTATTAGCAATGGTTCTAAATGAATTGGAATGTCAAACGTTGAGATTTGTTGGAGGATTGTGCTTGAGGGATTAACAAAATAATGTATAAGTATATCCACGAAATATAATTATTTATGTATATATAGTAAATAACTAATAAAAAAAATTGAATATTTTTTTAGCTTTACTTTACGTATATATAGTAAATAATTAATTTAAAAAATAGAATATTTTTATTCTGCACATACATAGCAGGGTAGACAGAAGGAACTCGGAAAACTAGTGTTAAGACACTTCCGTGCCCACTTTCAGCCAAATTTTGAAGGCATTGCTGTAATCAAATCCACTTGAAAAGTTATTGATCGATGTTGACGTTAAAAACAATGTGTTTTACTCTTAGTAGTATATTCTAAACACAAAAAATAATGACCCAAATAAAGGTAAAAAAGGGTAAAAATTAATTTGTTTGATCGGCTTAAAACTGGACTCTTCACTCAGTAATTGTCTTGTTTTTGATTTCCCTCGAGATATTCAACAAGCTGGTACAATCATGAGAACAACAGCCCCAATGTAGCTATATTTAGGAAGATTGATTTTATCAAAGGCTTTTAATTTTAAATAAATTACCATCTATATAATGTTGTTTTTACAGGTTTCTTTGATATTTTTCACTTTAAACTTCTTTGTTATCTTGTCTAATGTTAAGTAAATATTTTTTTATTTATTATATTTCTGTTGTAGCATACAGTAGTTACATAATGCATAATGTTTTTTTTAGCTTTACGCTGTATACCACACATAGCAGGGTAAGTATATAAAGCCTGGGAACCTAGAGTTAAGATACTCCGATCTCATCACATCTCCAAATACTCATCTCATCTCCGAATTCTGGCGGCATTACTTGTGAGTGACGGAACTCAACGCCGCATGCTTGAAGCTTATAACTTATTTTTTTGCGTCACGCTCATAGTGGTATATAGCAGTGTAGGCAGCATTGAAATAAAACTTTACTTGTTTCAAATACACATTCTGAAGATAAAAATAATGTGTCAAAATATGTACGGAAAAAGTAATGTGTCAAATAAGTACACCCGGAGAACCTACAAAGTACTTTTTCTACCTCCCACATTTATATATATTTATCATGTTCTAGGAAAAAATTATGTCAAAAAATATTATAAAATATTACATTGAAGCAGAAAGAGACAAAAATAAATAAATGTTAGTAGGCTATTGCTAATTATAACATCAAAGAGCTACGTTAAAAAATAGACTTCATACAATAACAAATGAAAAATTGATTTTAGTTATTACCATCATCTATTATTTATCGATGCCATCCTTTTTCTCAGATATGATGGACGTTCAATCTCACATTTCTAAAGTATAAAGTATAAAGAAGTTTCAAGTTGGTATTGGATGATTTAACCCTTTTAAGTAGCGTCATCAGGGTCAAGGCTCTCGACGAAGTAAAAGCTGCGGCTGAACCGTTCATAAATCAACCTTATGGTGAAGTGTGTATTAGATATAAATTCTATGGACATCTCAAGTTTCTGTTATGTTGTATATTTTATCCTCATTGGATAGCCTAAATATTGTATGATTCAACTAAATTAGGTAGTCAGTTAGTGAAATGAAGATCTAGTCGCGCGAGATCGCCGGCAACCAGTGAACCAGGACGAGCACAATTTAGACCTTCAGTAATAAAGAGAGAGAAAGAAGAAATGTCCGGGAATAGATGTCGTAAGGCTGAGATGATGAACTTAGCTTATAAGAAGGCAATAAATTACCTGCTTGAAGAAATGATTTGCGTCTCATTCGGATCACTATTTTCTCGTTTTTAAACGGTTTTATTTAGCTCACCCCGTTTGTTTGTTTGGGTCAAATTTAGTAATTGAAATTTAATCCTCTTCCCGTTAACTGATTGATCTGAAATTTGGTATACGCCTTTGATTCTGGTGACAATACAATAAAAAAAAATATGCCTGTAAATCCAAAATGGCCGCTGATACAAAATGGCGGATTACATATTACTTCACAACAACCTCTGTATGGGTATCAAATGAAAGGGCTTTATTGGTAGAATAGAGCTCACTATAAAAAAATAAAATTCAAGATGGCCGCCGCGACAAAATGGCGGGTTACATATTTTACACAACTACCTCAATATAGGTGTCTAAAGAAAGGGTTTGATTAGTAGAAAAGAGCTCATTCTGAAGTATCATCTAGCAATAAACCTAAAAATTTGAAAATAAATTAAATAAAAAAATATTTTTATGTTAAACGGCGTGAAACTATCATATATTAACTCTAGATACGCAACGTTCAATGATTTTATTATTTGTCTGATCAATATCCCAGATTGATGAGAAGATTGGTGCGATCTGGTAACTAGGACATACCGAATTATTTTTTAGCTTTTAGTACATTATCTACATTATTATAAAAATATTTTTTTATTTAATTTATAGGTAACATTAAAAACATCAGCTAGTATCTTATACAAATGATTATTCAACAAGACACTCATGGAATGATCTTTCGACAAATTCTATTGAAAGTATAACAATCTATCAAGAATGTGACTCGTTAACTAATTAACAATTAACTTGAAACTATTTAACAACTAATCTTGTAGAAAATAGTTTTTGATGTATCAAATAACGTCGATGAGATAAGGTAGGTGGATGTTAAGTAACGCTTGTTTGTCGTTTAAACAAGGTAACTTAAGACTCGAAAGTATTTTGCTTGTGTTGTTTTTTATATTTTTTTTGTAAAAAAATAGTTTTGACTACTTTTAGTTTTATGTACGTATTATTATTTTTTAAATAAAAAAAAAACAGCTTTACGCTGTGTCCCGCACACAGCAGGGTAGGCAGAGGGAACCTAGAACCACTTTCCGCCGAGTTCTGGAGGCATTGCGTGTTTAGTGGCGCTTTGCCACGACACCAGAGCGAAGAAATAAAAATATAAATGTAAATAATTATATCATTTCGGGATCGAACCTACAACCAATAGATGTTATAACTATACAATGAAAATAAATTATTCATTAGCATATGCAAATTATACATGACGTCTCACACTTTGCACGTTAACATGCTAACAACCTTCTGATGAGAAGTATATACACGATGTTTCTTGTTGGTGAAAGTAAGTGAAGCGAGTATATTTTGTTGACAGGTGAAAAATATATGCAGACACTACAGTTTGACGTTCTGTTATCTCATAAAACATTTAAAAACTACGCTAGAAAAGAAAAAAAAAACACAAATTTAACAAATATTGTTAGAATTTTTCTGACTCTGGTAAAAAGTCAAATTGTGGCGTTGAAATCCGTCGAGTACAACGAAAGTGGAGAACCTAGTGTTTTAACACTATAAAATAAAAAAAAGAGGTCAAACATTTATATGTTTTTAATTTTGATTCTGTTTCATGAAATAGAAAATAAAAAAGTAAAACCTGAAAAATCTTGTCGTCGCACTAATGACTGGCGTGTAGTGAAAGCTAAAGTTGCTCTTATAATTTATTTAATAAATTCATACGCAGAATATGACTAAAATTTTTGTATGATATAAACTTTTGAATGTTTTAATGATATAGGTCTCAACTTTAATTTTAAAACATAATATACATTTGAAAATTTATAATATTTTAAAACACTATTATATGTACTACAACACTAGGTATATTTTATATTTTATGGACAATCAATAAATATAAACAAAATTTTAAGTAAAGTTAAAGATATATTATTGAATAAGTTTTTTATTTTTCCTGAATAGGCAAGAAGAACGAGAAGGTCCCATGTAAAATCAGATAAACTTTTGCAGTTCTTAAAAATGATAACTCACAATACATAATACGTTTATTTTAAGTGCGAATACCAAAATGATCAATGTTCTTGTCTAACTTTCTTGAAACAATACATCTGTGGAACAATGTTAACAACAATAGAACATTTGTTACAAAAACCTAAACTTGCGATATAATGGGAGTTGAAATGGTAAAGGAGAGTTCACATTTTAGTGATTTTACAGAATGTAAAGGATTATAAAAAACACAAAAAATTTTTGTTGATTTTTATTTTTGAAAATTTTCAAGTCATTGCGTGATGAGAAGCGGAACATAACGCCGTGTTTCTTATCAGCGAAGAGGTAAAAATATTTTATATTACGAAATGTGAATCGAATACACAGCCGTTTTTACAGTCGTAGAGACTGCGTCGTCATGCACCGCTGCGTCATGACGGCCTGAGTTGTATTTATTTATAACAAGCAACTCACGCGCGGCTTGATTTTTATATTATAGCAAAATTATTTAAAATATTCACATAAATCGTAGCCTATGTGTTATTATTATGTAGTGTAAGCTATATTCCTGTAAGTTTCTCCTTAAGAAATAAACATCCAGCCCCATAAACTTTCACATTTATAATACTATTAGAATTGTTTCCACAATATACAGGAGGTGCATAACGATAAAAAAATATAATTACATATTTTACATTTAAAGTTCTATCTCTCGAACATTTATTATATTATAAACACTATTATATTACCAACAACTACATCTTAACTCAAAATATTTGGTTTGGTTTGGTTTGGTTTCTTTTAATATGGCGTTCCGAGCGTGCCAGTTGAGCACAAAATCACTTCGCCAATGTCACGTTGAATGGAGAACACACGAAAGAGGTTGTACGGTTCAAAATATTTGTATAATCTTCACAATAAAAACTTATATCTTAAAATGTGAAATGTCACATACAAAGTTACGAAAAAAAGAGGAACAATTTATCATCAAGTGGCAATACAAGTTTAATATAAGAAGTAATTTGTTCTCTAATGGAGTTTGTTAACTTCCAAACAATTCACTTCTGCCTTGCTTTACTACAACAGATGGTACTGATAAAATTAGATTTGTATATGGAGTTATATTTATATAAATCTATACAAACATTTACTTAGAAATACAACAAAATAAATGAATTATTTTATTTATATATGTACTACAAAATATATTTTCTATAATATTATTTACTAATACAAATAATATATTACATTATTTAAAAGTTAATAAAAAAAAGGAGGCCGGTCGTGGCGCAGCGGCACGAGGTGTGACTGCAAAACCGACTGGTTGTGGGTTCGATCCCCACTCGAAGAGATGAAATATTTACTTAAATTTATATTTCCATTTTCTTCGCTCTGGTGTCGAGGTTAAGCGCGGCGTTGAGTTCTGCCACTCAACACGCAATGCCTCCAGAATTCGGCAGAAAGTGGGGAACGGAGTGTCTTAACACTAGGTTCCCTCTGCCTACCCTGCTGTGTGCGGGATAAAGCGTGAAGCTAATTTAATTTATTTTATTTTTTTAAAAGTTAATCGTTACACAGTGAGATAACTTCTGTAATCTTGATGGTTGTGAGTTCTATTATAAATTTTAAAAAATATACAAATAAGTATATATTTTTAATAGAAACCGAAATATTTAAAGAACTACAAATTCAAATTTAAAACACTCTACATTAATAACTCCGCTTAAATCAATTTCTTTGCTAAAAGCTTAGCTTAAAAATATAATTTTCTTTGACGAAGGTAGATTAAAAAAGAAACATGTTTTCATTAATTTTGATTTTCTAAATTTATCTTCCTCCAGAATTCGGCAGAAAGTGGAGAACGGAGTGTCTTAACACTAGGTTCCCTCTGCCTACCCTCCTGTGTGCGGGATACAGCGTGAAGCTGATTTAATTTAATTTTATCTTACTTCCTAAAGAATTTAGTTACTTACGAACTTAGCGGAGACTAGAGAGGCACTATACGAGTATAGCGCTTTGTTTTCATATTACCGTTCATTTAGAGAATTTAGATAGTGGAACCAGATGTTCTTATTTATAGTGATTCATAATAAAGTTATTTTGTTAGAATAGCTTATACTAAATAGTCAACGAATATACTTTATATTATATACCTACGTGGTGATGATATAACTGTAGAATTTTATATTAGAAAATTTCAAGCCGTTTTTCACTTTTTCGTTAGATTAAAAAAAAAAGTACACAAAAATATGTACTGTATTATAAATTTATCTAAATTGAATAAACTCCAAAATATTTTATGATTCAATTACTGTCAAAGTTATTTTTAATTAGTATGAACAAAGTAACATTTTCATGCAAATAATGAAAATGAAAGATGAAAAGCTAAAGGTACAAAATGTAAGTCTAATTCCTGAAATACATAATTATGGTATGTGTGTTTCGGACAAACGGACCCGTACATAGTTATATGGAAACTTGTAGTTTACCTCATTCACAAACGATACGCTTAAAATTAGTACCCTATCTGTACCTTTGCTGTATTTATGTAATTTAAAAGCTCATTTAAATATAGAAAGCTAAATCTCGAGAGCTTTAATGCATAAACTTCGTAAGTTATTTCACATAAGCATATATATATATTTGTTATGTTTAAATTAGTAAATTAAGTGATATTTGTTATTTTCGTAATATTACACAATTCGGTTGATTTATCTTTTACAAATTTGAATGAAAGTATTTATTTGTAAAGTAATACTACACATAAATCCAATGGTTAGAGGAACCAACAGTTCACTATGAATTTTAAAATGGCTTGCATTTAAAAATTAGAGGTATACCTACGTGTACCTACTAAATATTTTAACCATTTAAAGGTCGATTAGTGTAATCTTAGAACAGAAATAACTTAAGTACAATTTATATTTAAAGGATAATAACAGAAACCAGTTCTGTAATTATCCGTTTACAACTACAAGCAAAAGTTCAACTTAAATAACATAATTCTATCTATTACATCGTCAATATTTTTTTAATTTGTCCCTTTACCTCGCATACGGTATGTTAAACATAGGGAACCTAGTGTTTAGAAACTTCGAAACCAATTTTCCAAATTTTCTGGACATTGTACACTGAGTGGTGAAACGGCATGCCGCGCTTTGTCTTGTTATCAGAAATGAAAAGATATCCCTCCTTTGAGAAATTGAACCCACACCCGTCGCGTTTACGGTCACTCAACGGCAACGGCAGCTCGTAGAAGCTATTGTATATTACATATAATTGTATGTAGATACGGCGTGCCGTGCCATTGGAGAGGCCTATGTCCAGCAGTTGCTGATGAAGATGATGATGTAGAAACAACCATGTGTAAACAATACGGCGCCAATATTAATTATATCGCAAATACAAGTAATATTACACATTCATACCTAGATACGTAGCTATATAAAGTATTAAACGGAGCGCTTTTCTTTTAGATTTTAGACCCACGCGCAAACTTTTGAGTTTTAAAATAAATTACATACATTGTACGTTTCTGAACATGCTTCTTAAATAAAAATAGTCGGACTGTTTATTCTCTAGGTATGTTCGTGTTACTCTTTCAACTCTATGTTGGGGGAATTTAAAGTAATTATATGAAAAGAAAATTTAAAATATTTTTATAGTGACGCCACTGTTGGGGCGTTTAGAGTCTCTATTACTATTTGTGTTTAAAAGAGCGCATATAAAAGACAAAATATGTGGAAGTTTTGACTTTTATATCTTAATATAGAATTCTAATGTAGTGCTCATTAAATATAAAAAAATCTTAACAATTTCTAGAAAAATCTATCCTAATTAATTTATTTTAAGCTTAACTACTCTAAAGTAACTATTTTTATTATAGTAAATACTTACTCTACGAAGTAATATAAGAATTTTAAAAAATACAATCAATCGTCTTAGCGCTAAGTTCCTTTTGCCTTCCCTGTTGTGTGCGAGATACAGCGTGAAGCTTGGAAAAATTAAAATAAATAAAAACATATTTATGAGTTAAAACTAGCAATTTCATTTATTGGTAACTAAAGGGTATATTAAAGCCTATGAAACGTAGACCGTCACGAGGCTTATCTCCAGCTAATCCGATTATACTGTGTTCAAGGACGACTATTGGCTCACAAAAGCGGGAGTATCAAAGAGTTCACGTTATAAACTGTATATTATTTTGATCTTATATTATAAAATATACTCAGCTTTCATATTTTTATAAATATCAAAAAAACTATAATTTTATAATTTTAGCGTTTGTATTTTTTTATGTTTATTCATAGATCCACGGATGCGGTTTCACCCGCGCAAGCCCCGTCAACACGACACGTTGTCGGTTCGGACTGTCACACTATGTCATATAAAATTTCCCGAGTGGAACCGAACAAGTAACCATCACGTTTACAGTCAGGCAGGCCCTGTGAACTCAACACACTCACCTATAATGACGTCTAATATGTAAATTCGAAATTATTTATAGATTTAAAGATTTAAGAGTCTAAGAATTTGTAATTCTTTTATAGTAAAGTAAGTAAATACAAGAAATGTTAATCGCTGTATACAAACATATCTTTAAGACATAATGTCTAAGATTGGTTCAATTGTTTGTATGGTTTTCCATTATTGAAAATAGAAACTATAAATGTTTGAAATAGTAGATTCTTCATACAAATTCAACGTTTTCAAATGCACTAGAATATATTTTTGGACCATGGAGCAATTTGATAGTGTCAGTAATTTTATTACGAAAAAACGAAAAAACAAAACTGATCACACTTCAACCAAAAATTGATTGTATTTTTGTGTAAAATACGAGTACGTTTTATCTTCCATTTTTAAAAGCTAAATATTACATTTTTAGATTATTAAATTATTAATAAAATATCACAAATTTATCTTATCTATATCTTATATTATCAATACTTTCCTTTAAGAAATGATTTTGAATCAATATTTTTTCCAGTCTGAAAGAATGATGAATGAAAAATGAATTTTGTTGAAAGTGTATGATACACTCAATACTTCTATCTTGTTATTTATTTCGTGTACTAAAAAATCCAGCATTTAGATATATATTTTTTATTTATGACAGTTCAAGAAACTTTCTAACGATATTAAAATCTATACAGAGTAAAGTATGCGAAAGAAAAAATGGTTCAGTATAATGAGAACACTTCAGTATAATGAGGAGCATCCTTGGAATATATGAAGTTTATACATATAAATCATATTTACAAGTTTTTTTATTTATAAAGATTATTACTTCATTATAACCAAAAAAAATCAAATTCTAGCGTCCATCTCTCAGTCAACTTTAGTCGTTTTTCTACTTCCGCTCGAATTGGAGACATTTAGAGCTGCAAAATGCGGGGTTTTGTTTTTTTAAAGCAATAAAAACAATATATCTTGATTATATTCCTCCGGAATAGATATCGAACACACGACCACCAGCCAGTCGTGACGCAGAGGCACCAGGGTACCTTTGGCAGTGCCTGAGCTGGTAGGCTTCCTACGCCATGAAAAAAATATTTAACTTTTTCATTTTCTCGCTATTGTAATGATGCAAAGCGTAGCGTTGAGTTCTGCCACTCCACTCAATGTCTGCCTGAATTCAGTGGAAAGTGGAAAACAGAAGTATCTTAATGGGTACAGAGTGTCTTAACACTATGTTCCCATGTTTCCTCTGCCTATCTTGCTAAATGCAGCATATAACGTGAAGCTGAAAACAAGCAAACAATCTCAATTTTATGAAATCTTAAACTTCTTAGTCTTCTAAACATAAAGTACTAACATTCTAAGATTACTAATGTCGCTCAAACTCTCAAGCTAGCGCTCCTATATGCGAAAGCACACATTTAATCTGGCTATACTGGTAATGTCAATGTATGTGGTACGTATAAAAGGTCGGTAGGATCTGCGGTGAGAGCCCCCCGCGGACGACGTTGTACAAAGAGGACCTCACCGCTTACTGCAGCTAATCTGAGGGGTTCTTACAAGAAAGGAATCTCTTTGATTCGTTATAAAAAGTAAACACGAAGGGCATTTCTTACAAAGATAAAAAATATTCTATTCTGTGTGTGTGTTTTTTGTTTACTTTTAAATATCTTTTTTGGAATTAAGGAGCTTAATAGATGAAAATAAAAAGGAATTTGTACATTGTACTTTGTTTTATAGAACTATATTAACAACTTAAAGATATTTTAAATGACTCTCTTATTTTCTATCCTCTTGTAGTCCGCGACAACCGATAGACTGAGACATTCCTCTGGCACGAAAAATAAATAACTTAATATACGACGATATGATGCATCAATGCATCTTATGATTGCGTTGACTTAAAAGCTTGATTTTTTCTATTCTTCAAGGGTGAAACCATAAATCTAAATATTTGATATTAATTTTAACTTGATATCTACATACGACATTGACAGATGAACAGACAGACGATAAAGTGAACCAATAAGGATTCTTATTGGTTCACTTTATCTTTTAAAGTACGAAACCTTAAAAACAGTAAAAATATTCAATTTCAATTTATTACATACATAATATTACATACAAGAGATACTTGGTTAAGCTCGAAATTTCAAACACATGTGTCTTTTATTTTCTAAATCATTGAATTCGTGACGTACGAATCCCATGACAACATACAGAATAGAATTACTGAAAGCTATTTTAATCAGCAAATAATAAAATTGTGTTTAAGTATTTACTGTTGTCAAGTGCGTACACACATATGTTTTTTCTTTCGGATATTATTGTTATAAAACAATAAAACAAAACTGGAAAGAGCTTGTAATTAAAAAAATATCATAATATTGAATGGCATGGAAAGTATTTAATTCATTTTCATTTCACCGTTGTGGCGTATGAAATGCGGCGATATAGCGAACGGAGTGTATTAACCTTAGGTTCCCTCAGCCTACTTTGTGAACAAACGCGTGAAGCTGTTAGTGAACCACCACAAGTCACTAGCCACTGTCCCAGAGAATGACAAGCCAAATCAAAAAAGAAAATATTTAAAATATTAAAATTTTAAATCCATACAATTTCCTTTTTTATAATTTCCTCAATTAAGAAAATAACAACAAATTTTATGTAAGATGACGTTTTTTAATTAAATGGAATAACAATTTACAATATAGAAAAAATGCCGCCAGTATAAAAATATTTCCTGTCGGGAGTCCGTAATTAAGTTGCGAACCCTTGTGATTGCCTCATGTTCATTCACTCGGCATATTGATGGAAAGCGTCTTTTACGTTTTTTATCGATACTCTAATATTTTATTAAAATTTATATACTTTAATATATTACTCTTTTTTTATATAATTACTAATACAATTTGTAGATGTGTGTATTATAGAATATCAATTATAATCAAATATTTTATTAATAGATATATCCCGTACATATCAGGTAAGCAGGGAACTTGGGAACTTTGCGTCACATCGTAACCCTTCTCCAGTTTCCATTACCTGTTAAATGGCCGAAATCAACGCCGCGCATTGCCTCATTACCAGAGCAAGGAAATGATAATATTAAATATTTCATTTCCTCGAGAAGAAATCGAACCTACGATCTCTCGCGCTTACAGTCGCAAGCATGTGCCCCTGCGCCACGACTGGTATAGTTTTCTTTTGGTAGGAATCAAATTCAAAGTCACAACCATTCCAATAAGGTATGTCCCAATTTCGCCACATTTCACATAATTTCTTTAGTAATCTAAAGAAGACATATGACAAAAAAAACCTTTTTACAATTGATTAAAATACCCAACAAAATAATTTAAGCCTCAAGACATAAATTACTTTATTTTAAAGTTTGTCAAAGCGACTCTCCTTGTGGGAGTGCAAAAACTTTAACCATTTATTCTTGGTCTGCACCAACTTCGAGTTCTGTGAACATCAAAGGTCTGTTCTTGGTCGAGTCATATTATAGGAACACCGTCTCATGTTTGAGTTTCACCTTAGTGTGTAGTTAAACAGCATCCATTATAATATAATGTGCAAACAGTTACAATTTCTCTCTGTATCCTACTTAAATAAGATTGTTTTTCTTTTCTTTTGTACTTCAGATACTTATGCAGTGTAATCAGTAGTAGGGATTGGTGCGTTCTGGCTCATTAAATTGATCGCCTTATCAATCAAAATTTTCCGCGGATTTTCTCGCGGGTCGCGGTTTAGATTAATTAATTGACCGCGGATTAAATTGATTACCCCGGATCCGCGGATTTTTACGCGGCTAGTACCCGGCAATATTTTGAGTCTTTCCGTAGAGTAGTAGGGATTGGTGCGTTCTGGCTCATTAAATTGATCGCCTTATCAATCAAAATTTTCCGCGGATTTTCTCGCGGGTCGCGGTTTTGATTAATTAATTGGCCGCGGATTACATTGATTACCCCGGATCCGCGGATTTTTTCGCGGTTAGTACCCGCCATTATTTTGTGTCTTTTCATAGAGTAGTAGGGATTGGTGCGTTCTGGCTCATTAAATTGATCGCCTTATCAATCAAAATTTTCCGCGGATTTTCTCGCGGGTCGCGGTTTAGATTAATTAATTGACCGCGGATTAAATTGATTACCCCGGATCCGCGGATTTTTTCGCGGTTAGTACCCGCCATTATTTTGTGTCTTTTCATAAACCTAACCTAACCTAACCTAACCTAGTTCGCAGTAAAATTGTTTTCGTATAATACCTACTCATCATAGATATATTTACCAGATCCAATGAAAACAAAAAAGAACTGGTTTAATGTAGAAACGGCTAGCAACAAATTAGCGTTTAATAATTACGAGCGAAAGCTTAAACTACCATTTGTAATATACGCAGATTTCGAGGCACTTTTAACCCCCATTCAAACATGTCAAAACGAGGCTACGAAATCGTACACCAATAACATACAAAAACATGCGGTGTTTAGTTTCGGTTATTATTTAAAGTGTTCATATAATGACAGTCTCTCCATTTATAGAACGTATACGGGCGAACGTTGCGCCGAACAATTTATGAAGCATTTGAAAGGGGATTTAGAATTAATTTGTAAAGAAAACTCTTTTCCTAAACCTCCATTACCGCTATCGGAAAGTGATAATTTGCATGTTTTACAAAGTAAAGTTTGTTATATTTGCAATAATGATTTAGATAATAATAATAATGTTATATGTTATGATTGGTACAGTGGTAAATACGCAGGTGTTGCTCATACGTGCTGCAAGAAAAAGTACAAAGCCCCACGATTTGTCCCGGTATTCTTGCACAATTTAGCTAATTACGATGCCCATTTTATTGTGCACGCTCTAGGTTTTGAAGAGGATAAAATTGATATAATCCCTCAAAATAAAGAAAAATATATTTCTTTTTCAAAATATTTAAAAATTAAGAATAATAATATCTCGTTAAGATTTTTAGACTCATTTAAATTTATGTCAAGCAGTCTTGATAGATTAGCACATAATATAAAAACACATCAATTTGTTGAGCTCAAAAAAAAATACCCGCGAGATGAAGACTTTAAAAGATTAATTAGGAAGGGTGTATATCCATATGAAATAATGACTTCGTTCGAAAGTTTGAAAATATCATCATTGCCAACACAAAATCAATTTTTTAATTCGTTGGTAAATACAAATGTATCAAATGATGATCGCCTTATCAAAATTAATTAAATTAAAACCTGCAAAATTAAAAACCTGCCGAATTAAAAACTGCAAAAAAAGCTCGACGGATATTTCTGAGGGAATATTTTGTGTATTTTCATAGAGTAGTAAAAAATTATAAAATAGCAGTGTATTACAGGCAGTGTTTTTTATTTCTTAACATAAGAATACCTAACCTAACTTAACCTACTCATCATAGAACCGTTTCATATTTGTGTTGGTGGCGCACCATTTTGATTAATTAATTAATTAACCGCGGATTTCGTTTTATTTTTATAGCATAACAATACTAACCTAACCTAACCTAGTTCGCAGTAAAATTGTTTTCGTATAATACCTACTCATCATAGAGCCGTTTCATATTTGTATCGGTTGGTTATCACCTAGTTATTTTGTTGTAATCATCTCTGACTCAGGGTTAAATATTTAGTACAATCAGCGCTGATTTGAAAGGTTACGTAAGCTGATGTACAAAACTTGTTGATACATCTATATGACACAAAGAAACTAAACGGATTGCCTGCCACTGAGTACTGGAAGAATGCAGAAGTACGCCTTAAATACTATGTGCAATCTCTATACAACTCCGACTATGACGAAGATATTTACAATATGTGTGAAAAAATTGAACAAAAGCAACGCTTAGAAGGGTGAGTTTTACCTCTTTTGGTTTTTTTTAATCATCTGCGTGGTGGGAGGTTGCTGTGTACTGTATTTAAAAGATGTTTGCACTGGGAATAGAAGCATTGTGTTTGTAGTGATTATCGACATCATTATGTTTTCTCTAAGTTCCGTCGAAATAGCATCTTTGAGTAAATCACTCATTGTGACCAAACTACACCGATATGTGCGCATTTGGTACATTAGCGGGAAACTGCCAGAATCTCTGAAGATAGATCCGTGTATAGTGCCTTATTTTACACCGTGTCCTGGACATGGCAATATCAATAGTTCTGGTGACACAATAGACGGTCCTTTCACGATGCAAGCGTATTGTTCTATGTGTAGAGAAATAAATAGAAGTACGTATTTTTAAATGTGTGAACAAAAAATAAATATAGGTGATATTCGTTTCAATAATTTTTTTATGTTTTTGTTACAGTGTCATATTCTGTCGCCGAAACGTGGACGGGTGAACGTACACAAAAATTTACAAATCCATTATCAATAAACTGGGACGATGTGGACGCGGCAGAATGGGGTGAAATACATGCCGAAGAAAGGATAGCTGATAGAGAGTTGCATCCATCATGTTATGAGCCATCGTTATAAAATATTATCCTAATAAATTAAATATGTCATGAATTCGTTTGTTTTATTTTGTATTTAATAGTTTATTCACTATTACTCAAATCAAACACATTTGTACAATAAAAAAAATATTTTATTTAGAAAATAGTTTTAAACATTTCATCCACAATTAAATCATTATACAAAGTATTATTAGAAAAAATGTTAAGAAAATCAGACATTTTCATATTTCTATATCTAAAATATAAATACATTAAACAATATTCACCACATACAGTAGTAAAATAATTTTGAACTTGTTTATTATTATAAGACCATAATTTTGAATTTCTTTTTATAAATTTTTCATGCACCTTAATTGGTTTACGGCCCTAAGAATCGAAGTATTCACCTACACCATCAGCATCAATGTGAATGGCAACCCAATGTGACCCTGGTTTCGTATCAGGATCCATGTTGCTAATAACGTATATAGGTAAACTAGAGTATATTGGTAATCTGTTTGCAGCAAAAACATTATACTCGATTTGTGGGTTTATCTTTCTCATAAATTTTTGCAGCTCATATGTATCCATTTTTACATGTATTTATGATAAAACATGTCGTGCTAAGTGGCGAATTTGTGTCTTATCACGAGGATTTTTAAAGTATACAATGTAACTTGAATTCAAAGATATGTCTCGTTGTCCTTTACCCTGATGGAA
Organism: Heliconius himera; assembly: GCA_021202915.1. Lineage (NCBI taxonomy): Eukaryota > Metazoa > Arthropoda > Insecta > Lepidoptera > Nymphalidae > Heliconius > Heliconius himera. The sequence continues at coordinate 114,043 of JAJHJA010000309.1, forward strand.
CAAATTTTGTGAAATGTAAAACACACTCAAATTTCTGTGATGGCTACCTTTTGTAAAAATATCAACGATGCACCCATCGGATTCCCTCATTAGATCATCGATTATGAGCAATTGAGGCTGTTTACCATCGAACATACTTAAATCGGGAATACCCTGACTATAGTTTACATTCGGTAAATTGTACAAGGGTTGCATTTCATCGTAACACCAAGTTATTTCATTAAATTGTGTATTGCATATATCCTCAACATAATTCAGAAAATGCGTAACAAAATTAGATTTTCCACATCCGCTAGGACCCGCAACTATAGCGGTGAATGGATGAATAAAATGATGCATTTTTCTAGTCTGCGACCTCCTGCTAAACGTTATTAATACAAATGGGGTGGTTATGAAATAATACATGGGTTTTTATTATAATTTATTTATTTTATTTATATATATATATGTACAAATTAAAGAAGTCTTATGGCTAACTTATACTAACAATACTATGCTGAGTTTAGAGCGTATATTACAAATTAGAGAAATATTATAACTATCTTACTCTAACGGTATGATTCATATATTCAAGATACATACCTCATATTTTACAATAAATGATTATACAAAACAAAATACCTAATCACTGTAATTTATAATGACCCCATGCAAGTGTGTCTGTAGAGTTTTCTATTAAATAACGTTTACTATCATTGTGCGATAAAGAAACTTTGTTATTTTTTTGGGTGTAAATTATGTGTTTAATTGATTTAAACCGTATCATTGAATCCATTTTAATTCTCTTTTTGAACAAACAATCCTTATAGTCCTTTATTTGAAAAGATTTTGTTACGCTTTTATTTACCCCCTTGGCTTTGGCAATGAATTTATCACCTACATCCATTGCATACATTTTAGATCGCAGGCCTACAAATTCTTTAAAAATCATTCCATTGTTTTCATCTTTAAAAAGTCCTATTTTCTTTTTATTAATGAGGGGGAACCCATATGGATTATTGGGAGGATAATCGGATGTATCAAAATATCTATCCAAATCAATTTTAATGTCATTATAAAAATCTTCTGTGAAAATTTGATATATCAAACTATCTGTATCTGTATAAAGTAATTTTAAATTTTCTTTAAACTTGTTTTTCATGAATGAATAATGAAAATCATATATAAGTGTTTTAGATATATCTAATATACAGAACCCTAAGTAAATCGGTTTATTGTAGTAGAGTTTGGTTTAATTCAATTGAACCGCAACCAAGTTTTCAGAAAATATCGATAGACTATGAAATTCGGGTTTGGATATCAAACTCTGCGCACCTTCCATGCCACCATTGTTTGACCAATGGGTGAGTAACTTAACATTGACTCGTTTTTCAATATTCTCCATAGTTTTTCCAAATACTGAATTATTCATCAACTTGTAAAAATCTTTATCGAATTCAGTACACGCCGTGGACCGCATTTTGGTATTTAAATCGATATATTTAGACAACCACGCCCTCTGTTTGAATTTTAGAACTCTGAGAATTTTATGTAAATGCAAACCGTTGTCTATACATTGTTTTAAGTTCCTGTAATGAATAATATATTTTTTTTTATCTTTCAAGTTGGGTACTAGTTTTTTTTCTCTACTACCACCGATGGATATATTTTCAGAGCAAAAAGGTAAGTCCGAGTGACTATCGTGTATATCAACAGGATATTGCAAATCGACTTCTAATATGTATCCATATTCAGCATCGTTTGCTATGTTGAAATCAACATTTACATCGACCCATTCAAAGTCACCGATTGGAAGGGGTTGTGACATAGCCCACCCATATAAATTATTTGCATCGAGGTAAACTAGATATGAGGATTGCAATTTGCTATCGTAATCCTCCATAAATTTGTTATTTGCTTTCGCATATCTGTTACTGCATTGCGATATACCACCTCTAATACCCTTTTTTATGAAAGCTATTTTATCAAAATCTGTTAATAATTCTAATTCTATCATTGTGGACTTTAACATGGCATCCCAACTCAAACCTGGTGCGGTATAGTAATGAGCAGGGTCCAAATCATAAGTTTTCATACATATATTGCGAAAGTTTTCAAATACATCGGTCAGCAACAAAACGTCTGTTTTCAAATATAAACTAGTGTAATCATCCATGGTTCCACATTTGAAATGATTCCAAACATCTTGGGCATGTCTATAATCATCATTTGATACATTTGTATTTACCAACGAATTAAAAAATTGATTTTGTGTTGGCAATGATGATATTTTCAAACTTTCGAACGAAGTCATTATTTCGTATGGATATACACCCTTCCTAATTAATCTTTTAAAGTCTTCATCTCGCGGGTAATTTTTTTTGAGCTCAACAAATTGATGTGTTTTTATATTATGTGCTAATCTATCAAGACTGCTTGACATAAATTTAAATGAGTCTAAAAATCTTAACGAGATATTATTATTCTTAATTTTTAAATATTTTGAAAAAGAAATATATTTTTCTTTATTTTGAGGGATTATATCAATTTTACCCTCTTCAAAACCTAGAGCGTGCACAATAAAATGGGCATCGTAATTAGCTAAATTGTGCAAGAATACCGGGACAAATCGTGGGGCTTTGTACTTTTTCTTGCAGCACGTATGAGCAACACCTGCGTATTTACCACTGTACCAATCATAACATATAACATTATTATTATTATCTAAATCATTATTGCAAATATAACAAACTTTACTTTGTAAAACATGCAAATTATCACTTTCCGATAGCGGTAATGGAGGTTTAGGAAAAGAGTTTTCTTTACAAATTAATTCTAAATCCCCTTTCAAATGCTTCATAAATTGTTCGGCGCAACGTTCGCCCGTATACGTTCTATAAATGGAGAGACTGTCATTATATGAACACTTTAAATAATAACCGAAACTAAACACCGCATGTTTTTGTATGTTATTGGTGTACGATTTCGTAGCCTCGTTTTGACATGTTTGAATGGGGGTTAAAAATGCCTCGAAATCTGCGTATATTACAAATGGTAGTTTAAGCTTTCGCTCGTAATTATTAAACGCTAATTTGTTGCTAGCCGTTTCTACATTAAACCAGTTCTTTTTTGTTTTCATTGGATCTGGTAAATCAGTACAAATGTGGACACAATCAAAATGTTGGTGTTGATCTAAACATTTTTTAGATGGATAGTGCATCAAACAACCATCGCAAATGTGAATAGCGCGATGTGTCCGATTTATCTGTTTGTGAAGTAATTTAGAAAGACATTTTATGTAACAATAGTGCCCACGCGATCCGCTGTTTATATACAATAGATTAATATGAGTAAGTTTTCGACGTTTTGTAAAGTATAGCGAACCTATAAGTCTATTACATCGAGATTCAGCATTATATTCGAGACCAAAGACATTTATGCTTAAGTTATTGAATTCTTCAAACTTGTGAATATCTTTGAGTTTTACAGGAAAAGATATTTTTCCAAATTTAAGTTTATTTTGATTATGAATATATGAACTCACTCTATCTGAATTTTTTGTAACTGGATATAAAGCAGAGAGTACCGCCCATTTGAAACACTGCACATCATTATTTTTGACGTTTATAATTGCCTTTTTATGTTTTATGTCAATTGGTAAGTCAATATACGAAGACCCCCTCAAAGGATTAAATTTATTAACATTCAAATCAATATTTCTTATTTTTTTAAGACTCCATCCACTATCTTTTTTCTCAAACTCACTTATTTTATTACAAATGTCATTCATTATTATTTGGTAAGTTGCTTCATAATCATCACCGATACATATAGAATTATTGACGGTTTGAAAATCGAATGAATTTTCTAAGCTTTTACTTTCCTGGACAAAATCAGCGTGCAAGATAAAATTAATTTTTATTAATGTTAAAGTTTTTATGCAATCATCTATTAAGTTTAAGACAGTGCTTTTAATATCATTAAGAAAACTTTCAGGGGTTTGAAATTCCACTCCTAATGATGAGGGGTGTGTTATTCGATAAGTCACCACTCTTTGTCCAAACGCACTATCAATCAAATACACATTTGATAACTCATCATGTAATCGCAAGATATTGCTTTTATGAAGGCTGCTTTTTAAATGGCTGGCATAATACCTTTTTGAAACGAGCAATTTACAACTCGAACATTCGATGACGTCTTTTCCAGGTTCAAATGTAGACGGTACAGCTGTAGAGGATTCTTGCAAGCCCGATCCACTCTGTGCTACTTCGTGGGGGTAGTAGCGAAGCATCTCTTTGTTTCCGTATTTTTTCTATGACACTGTAACAAAAACATAAAAAAATATTGAAACGAATATCACCTATATTTATTTTTTGTTCACACATTTAAAAATACGTACTTCTATTTATTTCTCTACACATAGCACAATACGCTTGCATCGTGAAAGGACCGTCTATTGTATCACCAGAACTATTGATATTGCCATGTCCAGGACACGGTGTAAAATAAGGCACTATACACGGATCTATCTTCAGAGATTCTGGCAGTTTCCCGCTAATGTACCAAATGCGCACATATCGGTGTAGTTTGGTCACAATGAGTGATTTACTCAAAGATGCTATTTCGACGGAACTTAGAGAAAACATAATGATGCCGATAATCACTACAAACACAATGCTTCTATTCCCAGTGCAAACATCTTTTAAATACAGTACACAGCAACCTCCCACCACGCAGATGATTAAAAAAACCAAAAGAGGTAAAACTCACCCTTCTAAGCGGTGCTTTTGTTCAATTTTTTCACACATATTGTAATCAAACGTGTTGTTACTTGACAGCTGCAATAATGAAAAAGTACACAATATATTTACTGGGCAACAACATAAATAAATTAGTAAATGACTTAAAAATAATACTCACCGCCATTGTTTCGTATCGGAAGAGCACTTTCACGTATCACGAACAACAATTATTTCATATCAGAACAGCTTCCAGTGCAGCTTATATACGGTATGAAAGCACCCCTCCACCCTATGAAACTTGTAGGGACATGAATGTAATATTGAAACGGACACTGACTCAGAGATAATTGCAAAAGAAATACTTAAGGGATATAAATCTTTCCTCTTTCAAAGGCAGGTACAATTCGTCTTCCGGTGAGACATGTATCAACAAGTTTTGTACATCAGCTTACGTAGCCTTTCAAATCAGCGTTGATTGTATTAAATATTTAACCCTGAGTCAGAGATGATTACAACAAAATAACTATGTGATAACCAACCGATACAAATATGAGACGGCTCTATGATGAGTAGGTATTATACGAAAACAATTTTACTGCGAACTAGGTTAGGTTAGGTTAGTATTGTTATGCAAAAAAATAAAACGAAATCCGCGGTAAATTAATTAATTAATCAAAATGGTGCGCCACCAACACAAATATGAAACGGTTCTATGATGAGTAGGTTAGGTTAGGTTAGATATTCTTATGTTAAAGAAACCGCGACCCGCGAGAAAATCCGCGGAAAATTTTGATTGATAAGGCGATCAATTTAATGAGCCAGAACGCACCAATCCCTACTACTCTATGAAAAGACACAAAATAATGGCGGGTACTAACCGCGAAAAAATCCGCGGATCCGGGGTAATCAATTTAATCCGCGGTCAATTAATTAATCTAAACCGCGACCCGCGAGAAAATCCGCGGAAAATTTTGATTGATAAGGCGATCAATTTAATGAGCCAGAACGCACCAATCCCTACTACTCTATGAAAAGACACAAAATAATGGCGGGTACTAAGCGCGAAAAAAACCGCGGATCCGGGGTAATCAATTTAATCCGCGGTCAATTAATTAATCTAAACCGCGACCCGCGAGAAAACCCGCGGAAAATTTTGATTGATAAGGCGATCAATTTAATGAGCCAGAACGCACCAATCCCTACTACTCTATGAAAAGACACAAAATAATGGCGGGTACTAACCGCGAAAAAATCCGCGGATCCGGGGTAATCAATTTAATCCGCGGTCAATTAATTAATCTAAACCGCGACCCGCGAGAAAACCCGCGGAAAATTTTGATTGATAAGGCGATCAATTTAATGAGCCAGAACGCACCAATCCCTACTACTTTTATTCTCCTGAATGGATGGGGATTGAACTAGGCCACGATGGCCTCGGTGGTGAAATTTGTCAAGAAATGAGAGAAATTGACATTAAAAATACAATATATATATATATATATATATATATATATATATAATAAAACAGTCCAAAAAATCAAAAGCTATATAATAAATATACAGAAAAAAACCATACTTATATTTGTAATTCAATTTGTTCGAAAATAGTGCATACGCTCGCAAGCTTAAGTTTATCAATAATTATAAGTTATTGTTGACATACATATGTGATTTATAACTGTACATTACATAGATACTCTATACAACACAAACAACCAAAAAACATTGTAGACTACAAATAAACAGATGTTCAACAGTATTCACAGCAAAAGGATATTGAATCCTCCCCTACAGACCGCCAACAATGGTGTTGACATGGGTCCTGAACACGAGCACGCCGTCCCTGATCAGAGTTGACTGACTTTTTCCTAACCCAACTTGAGGACCAGAAGTTTAATTAGAAGAGTTCCGCAATAAATTCTAAAGAGCAATCAGTTAATTTTCCAGTATATTTGCGGCGAATATTTGTTTCATTACTTATTTATTCACAAAACTTCAAAAGAAAAGAAACCAAGTTTTTAATGAAGGTCCGAGAAATGCTACTTTGGAAATTTTCTTCTCATTTTATAATATAAAAATATATTTGCTCAGTTTGCTGTCTAAGTATTGAATTAAAGCATTAGAGCACGTTCAGATGACAAGTACTCACCGCGCGTTTCACACTAGCGCTCGAAAATCGCCGTTGAAACTGTTTCTACGTTCATCTTCAATAAGCTATACTGAACATTAGCGGAGCATTAGTGATTGTAAACGCAACAGATTGTGGGTTCGATTTCCACTCGAGGAAATGAAATATTTAATAATTTCAACATGTCAATACCACAAAATATCTGCGGAAACTGAGGAGTGGAGTGTTTTAACACTAGGTTTCCTCTTCCTACTCTTCTAAAAAAAAAACTACAATAATTCCAACATCGTAGAATCAAACATCTCGATCACTGTTTTCAATAAAAATCATCAAAAAATCTAACAAAATATTTTTCCTAACTCCAGATCTTTGATTGTTTCAGATTCTACTGGCGCTTTAAACTGGTAAGTATTATATTATTAAGTTTGCTTAGTTTAATATAGAAAGTAGATATTGCCCTACTACTACTACTGCTTCTACTAAGTGTGAATATTTCGATATTAGACACCCATTGTCTTTTATATGGCTTTAATATAAAGGATGTGTGCAAAAATTTATTAACAACTATTATATAAGATTGAAGAAAATTATTTTCTTAATATTTTTATTAAATTAAATATTATTAAATCATTTAAATAACATTTACCGTAAAAACACGAATATAAAGACATAAAAGTCAAAAGTGTCCAAATCACCACCATACACTAACCCATACATTCGTAAAAGGTACTTACAATCATCGCTAGCCAATCAAGTGACATTCAAATACTTTTATAACGTCAGTATAAATTGCGTCCATTCATTCTCTCCTTACAAAGTAGGTAAATATTAAACTTGCAGTTATACTAATCTAACCTGACCTCGATCCATCCACCTACACAGCTGAAAAAGATTTTCTTACCTAATTTTTTACGTATATTTTCTTTGTAATATTTTTGCTGTGCCTATTTTATATTTCGCACTATAGCTAAATATATAAAAAGTAGGCAGAGAGAACCTAGTGCTAAGACACTCCCTTCTCTGCTTTCAGACTCAACGTCGCTCTACTTTGCTTTATCAGAACGGAGCAAAAAAAACATTCCCCCGAGTAGCTATTGGACTCACAATAAACTATTAAAGTTTCATTAAATTATAAAGAAATTTACATTGTAGTTTTCTTTTTATTTTAAACTTTTAACGCAAAAGCAAATTAGTAAATCCCATGATAATATTGCTTAAAGCACTTAGTTAATTACCTTAGTTCCGTTTCCATTAAACACCTATCACAACAAGCTTGTCAAAAGTTTTATAACGAACGAAATACGATAAACTCACTTAGACCAACGTCGCTTTTACTTGATTAATGTATTTACATATGCTTTTACGATATGATATTTGAAAAACGTTGAATTTTCTTAATTCTATCATCATCAGAATTATAGTCCCAGCCTTCTTTCACTCAGTGCTACATACAAACTTGCGCTGTCCGTATCCAAATGGTTCCGACGAGCTTGATTAGGTCGTTAGTCTACTGATGGAGAGGTCTACCAATATAGCGTCACTCAGCTTGTACCTGCTCGAGACCCGGTAAGCTACAACTAAGATTAACATGCACAAACGCATAGACAAACCGTTAAACAGAGTGAAAAATATAAATCATTCAATACCTCAATAATAAATTTTCTCATATTATATATCTTCCATGTACAGAAAGAGTTCAAATATAAATTTATTATAGATCTATATCTAGATATGATATGCCCTATAACATAGACGTAAACCACTTTATTTAGATATAATAATAGTTATTTATATCAAACACGCACCCAGCTCAGTGAACATGTAACAACTCCAAGACGTCCCGCGCGTATCACCTACTCCCTCCATCTTGTTACGCTTCCCTCGAGCAACGATCAGCAACTGGAATCGCTAGAAGTCTGTCGTCTGAAGTGCTTCTTTGATGTTTCGGGTCAAGTTCGGGGGAAAGCGAACTCCTAATGTAGGTCAGTGCGCGAATTCTTAATATTTACAATTGAAATTTTGTTGCATGTGACCGTAAAATTATACTAAATTAATTACTTGATATTTTTGTTAACTTTTAACCACTAATGACCACATCCCATCTTCTGCTTTTTGCTGAAACAGAGTCAGAGTGTTCAATGAAAAGCCTGAATGTATTTCAAAATAATAATAATAATAATATTTTGATAAAATCATTCATTATAAATATTGTAATAGTATTCAGCTGGAGGCTATATTTTTACGGTAGTAAGTAAAAAGCACTTTCTACATCATAAATTAAGTAACTTCTTAACATCGTAATCTACTTTACAATAACAACCTTAGATCAAAAATTTTAATCGAAGGTTTAAAATTTTTAAACGTTGAAATAAGTGAAACAAAAAGCAATAACATAGAAGTTGTCAATTCACGAATGATATATGACTGGGGTTAAAGTCTAACATTAAATGAATTACCGTCGATCATCTAGATTCTAGACTGTTCTAGACACTATGGAAGATATATGAACTATTAATGACGTGACGATGGAGATCTATTTATATGAATGTAGTAAATATATTACCATTTTTATATATATTCATGTAAAATTTCAAAATAAAATGATAATCTAAGACATTTTAATTCAGGAATATTAAAACTATGAAAAAACAAAACATAAGCGAAATATTAAAGAGGAAAGTGGGGACGGTAGTGCTTTACCCTGCTATGTGCGGGATACAGCGTGAAGCTATAATAAAATACGAATATACTTGATAATGTAAAAGCTTTTAAAGCAAATTGATGGACCACAACATACAACAGTTCTGATAGTTGGCTCATTTTCATTACTTATGACGGCTAATTAATGAAAACAATATATCAAATACATTCTATATACACTTTTTACTATTTTAATAGAAATTTATTAGAGTCTAGCAACCCGCTTGCACTACATAATTATATTATAATTCATATTAAAAATCCATTCCTATATTGAAAAGTAAAGTTTCCGATAGAAATTTTGTCGAATAAAAAAAATCATAATACAAATACAATATAATTGTTAAAATACCTCAGATGAAAACTAAAATAGGCAAAATAGCCAGAAAACAGCTTCATTTCTTAAATAAATTTATAAAATAGAAACATATTATTAGAATTGTAAATAAAACATCGGTAGAAGGATCTGGAAAATCCTGCACTCATCTACAACTTGCGTTTAGTATACATATAAAATGACAGAACCGTCAGTTATTTTATACGTATACTTTTGAGGATATCTCAAAATATACGGGAGAGATAAACGAAAGGATTTCGAGGGACATCCCCAGTTCTAGTGTAACGAAATATTTTCATAATATCGTCCGAAACGAAATCCGTAACGTAATGTCATTTGCTCGAGTTATTGTTTTGTTTATTACAATATATTTAGTATCTCTCTTGGATATATTATATTATAGTGGTAGTCATTAAATAACGTACAGCAAAGGGAATGAGAAGAAGGATATCATCCTTCATCTTCGTATTTTGCAAAGTTTATAAGACTTTATTCTCTCAATCATATGTAATTCCAGTCCAGTTATGGCGCAGAGGCACAAGTTGTGGGTTCGATTACCACTTAAGGAAACGAAATATTTAAGATTCATTTACTTGTTCTGGTAACGAGGAAAAACGCAGCATTGAGCTTCGCCACGCAAGACGCAAAGTGGGGAACGAAAATGTCTTAATGGGAACAGAGTGTCTTAACACTTCGTTCCCAGGATCTTTCTGCCTACTATGCTATGTATGTGTAAAAATTTAATTTTATGTAAATTTTAATAGAATTAATGACAAACATTAGCTTTTAGTACATAATTAACCAATTATATAAAAACTTGTACTACTTAGGTTAGCTTTTAATAATTTATAAAAATAAGGGATCCAAGTAACATACATTATTTTTTTTTAAAATATGTTTTAATAATATTAATATAAATGACTCAGAGAATATTTATTCTCCAGTAGCAAGAACAGCGTTGAATTCTGTCACGTTTCGAAGAATGTTTTCAAAGTAGAAGGTGGAGTGTCTTGACTCTTAGTTCTCTCTGCCTACCCAGCTATACGAGTATATGACACACAGAGAGAGCGAAAGCATAAAAAAAGAATGCAAAATCGGTCTTAATATCATTTAACATTCCATCTAATATGATCGAAGTAACAGAAATCACCTCATATAATATCAGTTTCGCGTGTCACATCCACTCTACGATCCCTGCTTTTACTTAGGTAAAGTGCCATAAAATGTTATTTATGATTGAACACATTTTGCCTCAACTTCCAACAAGTTCTGCCCCGCACTTTGTGTCTTTGCGCCACGACTAGCTTCATTTTTTTTATTAATTTTCATCCTGTTCTAAAATTGAAATAACAACACTATATAAAAAACTAATAAAACCCAATTTAAAAACTAAGTGAAATAAAATAAAATAAAAATATAATACAAATATAGGTAAATCTTAAGACAATATAAATATGGTTATGGATCTTCATATAGCTGGTACAATGTAATACGATCCGCACTCATCTCACTTTTATTACGTTAGGTACTCTTTGTTCTGAGGTAACATTATTAATAGATGTATATCGTCGGTTCGGTTTACACTTAAAAGCTTGGTGGGGTTTTAATGTACAAAGTTATGAATTTGGAAGACGTTGTGTAAAATGTTTATATATTACACTAAACAAAATGTTTATTTGAGGCTGTCGTGGCGCAGGGACACAAGCGTGTGCTTCGATTCCCACTCGAGAAAATTAACTATTATTCATTAATTGGTCTGATAATAAGACAAAAGCGCGGTGTTGAGTTCCGCCGCTCGTAAATTCGTAGGAAAGTGGGGAACTTAGTATCTTAATACTAGGTTTCCTCTACCTACTCTAGTACATGCGGGATGTTGCCTGAAGCTGTAAGACACTTCGTTTGTACTAAGACACTTCTATCACCTGCTTATCACCAAATTCTGAAGGCATTGCGTACTGAGTGGCGAAACTTAACGGCGCGCTTTGCCTAGATACTATATCGGGGAAAATAAAATATTAAATATTTCATTTCCTCAACTACGAATCGAGCCCACACCTGTAAGTATGTTATACCTATGTATGTTTTAGGTCTAGGTCACATAACAGCGGTCTAGATAATGTCATTTCATAAAGTGTATCACCACAGTACAGTGGCCGACCAGTAAACTATTTACGTGCACTCTGAGAGTTGTAGGTCAAGGTGGACCCTAAGTAAGTTATCGAGGGCTAATGCAGTTCTCGTGTTAGTTCAAGTACACATATTTTACCCATATAAGGGAGATAGACTTACCGTCTGAGCGGGCGATGCGTGAATAGCGTCGGTTGCTTTATATGAGAAAAGAGTATTTTGTTTTTCAGCTTCAAAATTTCTTCGTTTTCATCGTTCACCGTTTTTCGTCCTAATTTAAGACATTGTAAGTTGATTTGCGTAGTTCAACATATATACAGATAACTTTATCAGATAATTTACTTTAATCACAGGTTTCTCTAGTCAATAGTTTTCATTTAAGATTATTTCCTACGAATTACTTATTTTAATAAATATTATCATACAATCACTCAACAATACTATAATAACACTTCAACTCACTTCATTACCACAACACTCAAGCATACTTGAAAGTAGAACTTTTATGTTAGTCGCTTGATAAATTATATGTTTGGATATTTTTGTTTCATTTCTTATTTTATTCGACATAAATTTATACTACATAAATAGTTATATAAGGAAAATTTATATAACAAAATTTTTATATGGACTGGAGTAGACAAGAGTAAGTCTTGAAAAGTTCCGATCAGACTAGGAGTATTTTTTGTCCCATTTTGTGAGCAAAGCTGAGACCTGGATCCTTTGATTTTGATTCTGAAATTAAGCAAAATATATGACAGATTGACAGATTTTTTTGTTTTTGTTGATTGACCTCTTAAATGTCAGTATATGTATATGACTCAGTACTCCAACAAATATGGACGATAAAATATTTTTCAAGGTTCTTGTTACTAAGTTCTTATATATATGTAATAGGAACATGTGTTGACGTTCTATTATAACATTTTCATAGTATGTTTGATCATAAATGGAGTATAATTAAAAGCTTCGGTTGTTTAAGCCTCTGTAAAGGTTATATAATATCATAAAAACTTGAAGTCGAAGCTAGAAGGGCTATTTTCAAAGAAATAGTAAGAAAGGTAGTATCATAAATCTTTTGTACGGATTCTAATGAAACGCTATGAAAGTTAAAGTAACTTTATAAGTTCTGATGCTGTGTTAGCTATCTGATCAATAAGAGAGTCATATCTTTGTTTTCAAATTCCCGCTATAATATCCTGCAAGTAGCGGAGGAGCCTCGTGTAAAGACGTGTGTTATTGCTTATTGAGTTCCAGAACGCCGCGCTGTGCGTCAACGCCAGAGCGAAGAAATAAAAATAATAGAAAAAAAGCGTAGTATTGAAGTAATATATTTTGGTTGCTTAAGAAATCTATGAGTTCACTAAATTCATGTGCAGTCAATTTTTTTTATTAAGGTTACGTTTTATATATAAAATACGACCTTACATGATTTGTTAAAGCCGATGTGTAAATAAAAATCATCGCTAACAGCAACATTTCGCTACCTGTATAAGCATATTTACAATCCACGATAAGATAAATTTTCATATTATTTTAGGAGTATTACTTTCAGAATTACTTTCTCTCAAAAGATTGACTTAACATTTTGTTGAGTCAGAAATCATTCCTAGAAAGAGGAGGGGATCATTTTCCAATAATCGTGGACTTTTCAATATAGATTCTGATATCCAACGTAAAACCGTTTATGTATCTTCGTGATATTTCTATTCGCACTGATCTACGGGAATATAGCGTCCATCACGGTATCAGATGTATGCTGTTCCGCTATCCTGCTCTAACTGCCTGCCATAATATAGCAATAAGCTTTGCAAGCCCGGTCGCCTTTGTTTTATGAAACAGTATTAATTATTATAATTAGGTCATACATATATACTCGTATAAGTAGAATAACTGATCGATCCTTTTGTTTTACTAATTTTGAAATACATGAAGAATTAGTATTAGCAGAGGCCAGTCGTGTCGCAGGGCACAAGCAGGGGACGACAGGTTATGGGTTCAGTTCCCACTCGAGGAAATTAAATATTTAATATTTTCATTTTATTGCTCTGGTGTGGAGGCACAGCACGGCGTTGAGATTCGATACTCAAACACGATACCACTAGAAGTGTCTTATATTATTATATGCAATGTTGTAAATTGAAAAAATAAAGTATATAAATCGGCAATAATATAAACAATCAGCAAAATGTAACAATATCAAAATTTAAAAAACCTGAGGTAGTGTCCGGTTAGGCACAGCGGAATTGAGTTCTGAATTTGATTTCATATCTCTACTTCAGTGAAGAATAGAAAATAGAGTACTTCACAACTCACGCCACGTTTGAGAAAACACGAAGTAGATTTTATAATTTAAGGATTTTATCAATGACAATGAAAAACTAAACGATATTGTTATAATACGCGTCGCCCGGCTCGTCGGTGACTCTCGGGTGCGCTGTCGGGGAGAGGAGGCGAGGGGAGGGGAGGGGAGGGGAGGGGCTCGGCGGGAAAAGAATGACGCGCGCTTGTAATGTCAAATTTGGGCGGGAAAATGTTTCTGGTTGGAGTGAGCAGTACAGTGAACTATAAATAACAATATTGTAAGAAATATAGCTATTGGAAGTGAACAAGTGTTTCGATATGTACTTTTGCGTTATAATATTGTGTATGATACAAGCGTATCTACATATTCGACACTTCGTAGATTGTAAGTGATTTTTTCAATAAAAAACATTATTTATGTATTGCGCAATGAACCAGCGTCGGACTGTAAACACAATGGTTGCTGATTATTTACTTGAATAAATTAATTATTTTTTATTTACAGTTGTGGCTGATCAACGCCACTAAGTACGCAATTGCTCGAAAATGGAAGGGATATAGGTAATGGAGTAGGTTCCCTCTGTCTACCCCACTATATGAGGGAACAAATGTGAAGGTAGAAAAAATTGTTATGAAATTGTTACAATTTCACCAAATTGAAAGCTCAGGAGTGCATCCACTATATGCGATCGTAGTGGGTTCAATTCCTATTCGATGAAATGAACTATTTTTACATATGCATTTTTTCAAAATTGGCCGGAAAGTAGAGAACGAAGTGTCTTAGCACTAGATTCTTCCTGCCTACCCTGCTATATGCAGATATAGCGTGAATCTGTGTTATATGACATGTTGCGAAAAGGTAAAAATAGAATCGATTCGATCATAAAAACAGAACTGGAAACAATAGCAGTGACACAAAGGAAAGTAATTATTATATACAAACTCTTTGTTAACAAATATTGTTTATCATTCCCCAAACATTTCATTTAGATTTTTAATAAAAAAAAGGGTTGGAAGCAGATTTTTTAAGAGCTTAAATTTGCCGAATTGTAACAATGTGAGTGCAAGTGCTACATGTTTTAGTGTAACACTAGTACTAGTAGGTTATACAATAACATTAGACGGATGCAGCTCATATATAAATATAATTAAATTTACCGCATAGTATGTAAATATATACTATGTATGTAGTAAATTAGAACAATATGCCATTATCTTCTAAAGCCAAACGATTTTTTTTTGTTTATTACAGGAAACCTTTACTAATAAGTAACTCTACAATATATTTAGTAGATACATTAATGTACATAAATTATTAAATTTAGACGCCATTTGTGGCGCAGAGGCGCAATCCTGAGATTATAATCCAGGAACCTACCAGATTAAGGGTAGGTTTCTGAATTCTCTCTGCCTACCCTGCTATGGACGTGATACAGCGTGAAGTAAGTATGAATAAATGAATAAATACATATATTGCAGTAGTTATGTTCGGTTCGACATAATAACAATAGCGGTATTATGGAAACCAATTGATTCATATATAACCTAACCAGTAGCATATTAATTGGATTGGTATCAAATTATTTCCAATTAGGCTGATTGGTTTCAGACAATGCCTACATCATGTTGCTGATAATACCTACTCTACCTCAGGGTAGTCTGTATAGTTCAGTAATACGTAGAGACCGTATGATATCTTATATCACGGGAATAGCTCTAAATTTGTAGATATATTAGATAAATTTTCGTAGTTATTTGTCTCTATAATAGTTATATTATATAGACAAATAACTACTAACAAGTGGTAAGAGCATAACATGTTATGGATAGAAATTGATGTCACTCACGGTAATGTCATTTATTAGTAGAAAAAAAAAATACCGTAATGAATTAGCTTAATTTACAATACTTCAATATAAACAAGAATTCTAGAGTGGTCCAATGTAATAATAGACTAGTTCTGCATCTTAATTTAAAAAATAAAATAAAAATAAATCCCAAATGTTTTCGATGACCGTAAGACCGAAAGTACTTTATTTTTCGCTGTCAAAATGGTACTATCAATACAAACTTTATTTACATAATATACGAGTTAAAGTGAAATAGCTCCACTTTTGCACAGCTATAACTTACTTGGTATATTTACAAAGAAAGCGTTCATGTTTGTTGCAAATATAAAGTACGGTAGAAAGAAAATTTAGTGAAGTGAGGTATTTCTAAAGAACCCACGACCCTCGTCAACGCGCTAACGACAGGGTCTTCCCTGAAATATTTGTTAGCGGCGAGAGGTGATGTTTTGTGTTATAATTAGGGTAATAATGAGTGTGTATGATAAAATAACATATAATGTATGTTATTTTGAAGATAATTATATTATATATATTTTTATATGTTTTCGTCAAAAAACCTTGACCCACTTATTATTTCTCAATTTACGAACCTTCTGTAATAGTTCTATTGGAGGAAACAATAATAGTCCATATTATTTAATTGAATAAAATCGACTTGATTTCAATAATAACTAAATTTTATTGGGATTATTTGTTGATAAATAATAGTCGAGGATTGTTACGAATTATAGCAAAGTGGCTTAATATTTTTTTTCTTAAAATTTTAACTCGCGTGTAAGAGAGTGTGTAAAAAGAAAAAAAACATACCAACATAACATTTTGCCCGATTTCGAGATATTGCGTCCTAAGGGAATCATGTAGGACTAAGAAAATCATGGACTTCCCACATGATTTTATGGTGAGAATTGGTGAATGGGAATTGAACTTAAAACCATTGTATTTTCAGTTGGACGTTGAATAGCGGAACTCAACGCCGCACTTTGCCTCGACACCAGAGCGAAGACATGAAAACATTAACTATTTTCATTTCTCCGAGTGAGAATCCCCCACGAGTGAAACTCACAACCTGTCGCGTTTAATCACTCGCTTTTGCCGCTGCGACATGACTGGTCTAAAAGCGATTGTTTTTAAATATTTTTAACATTGATATTTGGTTCCATAAAGCTGAAATATTTTAAATGCACTTCACACGTATATGTTAAAGCTGTTGCATAACGTACTTGAGAGTAAAGACGGAAATATACACGTTTATATCACACATCACCCATTTTGCAAATTAAAAGAATGCAATTTGCTCTAAATGTTCTTTTTATCCTACATATTCATACATGAACTTGGATATGTAAATGCATTCCTAAAAGAGACTCTTTTCTTCTTGGTCATAATTAAAAATGTGATATAAAAAGCTTATCATTTTCATTTTAGCCTTACTGTCTTTGTTCTCGTTTAACATGTCACACTTAAAATATTTGGTTTTAGTTTTAACTTTCCAGTCGTGGCGCAGGGGTACAAAGTGTGTTATGGGTTCGATCCCCACTCGAGGAAATGAAATATTTATTTAAATGTATATTACCATTTCTATCGAGGCAAAGCGCAGCGTTGAGTTCCGCCACTCAGCCACGCAATGCGTGTTTTATTACGAATTTCCTTCTGCCTACCCTACTGCGTGCGGGATACAGCGTCGGGTTGATTTTTAATTTTATAAAAAATGGACTTTTGAAAAGAAAACATACACTTAATTATATTACCATTATGGCGCAATGTAACAGCGTTTGTAAATGTAGCGGCGCTATGAGTTGCCACTGAATACACAATGTTGAAAAAACAGTCTCAATAATAGATTGAAAGTACTCAACCCTGCCATATTCAGAATAAAGTTTGAAGATTAAAGAATAGAAATTGAATAGCGCGATTTCAACCCGCACCTCTTGGAAACCGTCCAGAGGCGGGGGGGTAAATCCCGCTACGTAAAAATTTTTCTACGTTTCTAAAAAAGTATTTTTCTTTCCTTAGTGTGGAATAACACTTTAATGATGTTTAAAACATAGACAATTTTATCAAAACTCGATAGCAAAGTCACACGACATGAGATTTCAATTTTCAATTTATCGTTGATAAATAAAACTGACCATTATACTGAACACCTTTTACTAGCATCAATTCATTTTTCATTTTAATTTAGCTGGATTATAATAGATTATGATCAGGTTTTATATCTTCAATTTTTATCTGTATATCACGTAGCTCGAGCAAGCTATAACTGATTTTGAAGACGGGTACTTCAAAATCAGTTATAGCTTGCTCGAGCTTCTAGGCAAAGGTTTCATTGAAATCTATGTATTATTTTCGAATATGTAGAGTCCAACAGACAAACAAATAGGTAAATAATTTCAACTTTCGTGTTCTATGACTACTTTTGGAGTACACTAATTGCATTTGTAATATTTAATATTTTCTATTGTGTATAGAGATATTAAAATTAGTATATATGGTATATCTATTAAGTAAAAACAACAATGACTCATAGTACATAAACGCTTTCATTGTTCTCGACATGAATAGATCTGGATGTTCGTTGTGATAGAGATTTACGACGTATCCTACATACAAGTAATTTAGATTATGTAGTTTAATACATGCTATGTAACTACAATTTCGGAAATCGTATGACTTAACGCTATAGCAATGATGTCGTTTCCTATTCTAAGGAAATAACGAAGTCAGTTAATATAATATGAAATATATACAAAAATCCTACACTTCTAAATGCGTGTGCTAAATATATAAGCCCATTACTACTCATATCTAAAGAATGATAAACACTTGAACATAATGTTATATTTCCATTTCTTCGCTCTGGTGCCGAAGCAAAAAAAATAATTTGATAGATACAACAATAATAATAACCGGTGAAACCTTTCAAAATTAATTAGACGACCTTCTCAATCACTGTCTTTACGAAGGTGAATCTTTGTTTCTTGACTTTCTTGTTTCTTTCAAAGTGAAGTGGCTTCATTGTAGTACCAACGTCAGAAATAGACTCAATGAGAATTTTTATATTGATAGCGTATAATAAAACATTTAGGTTAAAGTTTACTGTTCGACTGATAGTAAAGTATAAAAGTATATTAAATATGAAGTGAATAGAAATGGAATAGATTAATTTCTACGTTCTCTTATACTTTTCCTATAACGTCTCTGCAAGCAACATTTGAGGAGAGAGAAGCCAATGCCCTTTAGTACAAATTGGATTTTATTTTAAACTTTATGTTTACAATACATGTGGTGGATATTTTATAACTCATTTAATGTATTAATTTACAATTACTCAACAAACTAGTACAGGTGATAGTCCAAAGTTTCACCGTTGTCCAGGAATTGGCCATTTCATTTCTTATTTTCTAAATACCATATTTATGGAATAAAATACTCGAGAATACTTATTTTACATAATTCTTCACCTTGTTTATTGGTTTTCTATTGTTTACAAGCTTCACGCTATACTCTTTCTGTCTACTCTGCTACATGCGGGCATGTAGCAGAGTAGACAGAAAGAGCCAAGTGTGAAACACTCTGCTCCTCATTTTTCCGCCGAATTCTCCAGAATTCAGCCTCCAAGCTGATATTGTTAATTTAATATGTTAAAACGTACGGCGATTTTTTTATATATCCTAGCAAAAATAGCTTTCATTGCACATATCTTTTCTGTATAAAGGTAAAATATAATATCAAATTGTAAATTGAAATTTGTAACAATGCTGGGATTCGACCAACCGATTCAAAAACTGGGTTTATGTTCCGTTCCAGTCTCCAAACAATACTTATTTTGTTACGAAACTTTCAGGCTTTAAAAATATTTGCTAGAATTTTTCTTATTTATTTTCGTTCACAAAAGGTAAATATAATTTTAAGATTTTTTTAAGTTAAACTATTCACAAGTATAGGAAGCAGTTAAAAAAGTTTATTTATTAGCTTCACTTATCCTTAAGCTCATACAATAAGTATAGATAAATATGATATGTCACTCTACATTCTACTTTCAATCGCAATGAATCCAGAATTCGCTGGATAATGGAGAACGGAGTGTCTTAATACTAGATTATCTTTGCCTATCCTGCTGTGTGCAGGGTACTGTGTGAAGCTGTTTTTTGTTTTATTTGGGAAAAAAGTGTATAAGTCAGCTTATTATATATATTTTTATAAGACGGCTCACGTATAAATCCTCTGAATTTTAAATATGAATCCATTAATGAACACCAGTACCTACAGTACAGATTACATTTTTTTTTTCAGCTTCACGCTGTATCCCGCACACAGCAGTATAGGCAGAGGGAACCTAGTGTTAAGACACTCCATTCCCCATTTCTTGCCGGATTCTGGAGGCATTGTGTGTTGAGTGGCAGAACTCAACGCTGCTCCTTGCCTCGACACCAGAGCGAAGAAATAGAAATATAACTTTTACTAAATATTTCATCTCCTCGAGGTGGGATCGAACCCACAACCAGTCGGTTTTACAGTCACACTTTGTGCCCCTGCGCCACGACCGGCCTCAAAAATGCATTTATCTGTAAAATAAAACAGATTAAAAGAAATATCTTTATCAAAAATAAAAAAATATATTTATATAACTAAAAAACAAAGAAATTATTAAAACATGTAACGCAATGCAATGCAATCCTATTAAAAATCGTTATTTTTAGAGTTTATACCACTCCGGGCGTAAAACTAAATACACAGAATTATTTTTCTAATTTTATTTCCTTCATAATTTCATTATGTAGTTAATTTATATGGTTAGCGAAAGGGCGTTATCGATTTCCTCTATAAATACGTTACACCGTATACTGGCTCGCTGACTAAAAATAAGTCAGAAGAGCTACATTATACTTGTCAACTCTAGACACCATTTTTTATTTTATAACATATGCTTTAAGAGTTTCAGTACTTGCAGAGTATTTGAAACGAATCTAATAAAAGATCACAATTTCCTATTTGAGGGAATGAGTTGTTTTCACATCCTCGTTCTGGTAATAAGACAAAACGCGGCGTTGAATTCTGCTATTCATCACGCAACGTCTCGAAAATTGGGTGGTGCGTGGGAAACAGAATGTCTAAACTGTTAACACTAATTTCCCACTACCTACCTCCTTGTGTTTCTTTACAGTGGGATACAGGTGTAGTTAAAAATATATATTTTTTCCGCTTTATATCTTTATTGGACCGAAACAAACATTACATATTTAAATATAAATGGAGGAAGAGGACCAACATTATACCAATATTATATGATTAAGGGACCAATTAAATCAGCTTCACGCTGTATCCCGCACACAGCAGGGTAGGCAGAGGGAACCTAGTTTTAAGACACTCCGTTCCCCACTTTCTGCCGAATTCTGGAGGCATTGCGTGTTGAGTGGCAGAACTCAACGCCGCGCTTAACCTCGACAACAGAGCGAAAAAATGGAAATGTAAATTTAAGTAAATATTTCATCTCTTCGAGTCGGGATCGAACCCACAACCAGTCACACCTGGTGCCGCTGCGCCACGACTGGCCTCAATTAAGGATCAAGATATTTATTATATTTAGACTAAAATTTTCCAAGCATATGTTTTATATTATAATTTCATTAGTAGCATGGAAGCGTAATCTAATCTTTAAATAAAAAAAATAGAGGAAGTAAAAGTACTCACAAAAAGTAGAAGAAAAACTTTTAATAATATTCATCATCTGTCTTGAGATTAACTTTACAGATGTAAAGAAACACAGTGGAGCGTAGATATAGGTATATATGCTTCACGCTGTATACCGCTCATAGCAGGGTAGGCTGAGGGAACCTGAGAACCTAGTCTTAAGACACTCCGTTTCAATTTTTTTGACAATGTGTATTTAAATTCATAGACTGTTTTAGACTATGTATTTAGACACATAGTCAAAAACAGTCATAAATGTAATTATAAAGAACACATGACAAGCAATTACTGCAGTTTATTAATTTAACTTTGCAGAATTATGAACCACTGATGAAATACGGTAAATACAACGCGTTTTCACGTCAACGAAAATTTAGCTTCAACAATATATGTACTGAAATGAGCTGCTACGGAAATTGATTTTAAATATTTTTATTACTTACCATTTCAATTAATATATGAAAATGTAATCAGTTCAATAAGATAAATAGCAACGTTACGTATCGGAGAACGGAGAGCCTCGACACTAGTTTCTCTTTGCTTGCCCTGCTATTTGAAGGACACAGCGTAAAACGAGAATAAAAAAAGTGTAAATTAAATCAATAACACGCTTGTTACAGTACAAAATATATTTTTGACAGATAGGAAGTCTAAATATGACCTTATAAGTATTTTTTTAAATTTTGTTTATAATTTTTTAAAACAAACATTAGATATTCAGATCTCACTTGCATAACGATTCATAATGCATGCTCCATCTGTTAACTATTTTACAAAAGCTTACAAATGGTGATATTTTCCAGTCACGTCAGAAAGAAATTACTATAATAAATATACTAAAGTTTTACAAAATTATATTTATAGTGGTGTTATATATATATTTTTGCATCCCGAACGGGATGGTCAAAAGTAGCTTATTTTTAAGACATTCCGTTTTACATTTTCCGCCGAAATAAGTTGAGAGACGGAACTCGACGCCGCGCTTCTACCTTGACGCCAGAGCGAAGAAATAAAAACATTAATTATTTCATTTCTACGAGTGGAAATCAAACTCACAACCAGTCACATTTGTAGGCACACGCCCATGCGCCACGACTGGTCTCAACTACTGCAAAAAGATATACATACATTTCTCAGTAATATAAATAGTATCATATCGTTTATTGAACAAAATAACTAACGAAAATTAGAGAAAATGAACAAAAAGAAAATGAAATGAACGATTAACGTGACTTAGTTCACGTTCTAGTTGTAGTTATCTTATACATTTAGATATTTTAAGTAAGTTTTTCGTGTTTTTAATTTATAACAGAGCAAGAACTTCAAAGGAAACGAGACGGGTATTAGTTAGTAGTCTTATTGGTAGAGACAATAACCATCATAATACCCTTTTTTCAATGGCGCAGTACTTTTTCCAGTATATTTATTTATTTGCTAGTAAAATTAATAAAATTTGAATAATATTTTCTTATAGAAATCACCATCGTTTTCAAATCAAAAGAGTTACATTCTAAGCACGTCTCGCTTATTTTATTGATAAACAAATTCGGTGGCAAGCGATGAAGTTTAAACATTACAATTGAAACCATTTGAGGTTTCCATCGCCAGTCCTTTATAACCCAACAGAAGCCCTTACTACATACTTTACTGTACTGTATACTCCTTTAAATCTTCTGTGCTAGTGAGACGGCCAATAGCTCATAGAAAAGATTTTCGATGTATGTGTCTACGCTCAAATACATACGATATTATTTTGGTAACAAGTGTTCATTAATTATGTAGCTAATGTCTGACATCTGACACTATAAACCTTATCAAAAATATTTTAGGTTCAACTATATTAAAATAAATCATATCTCAATGTTTCAAATATTTTAATTTAATGAAACTTACAGTCTATGTACGTAATGAGTGCGCAGCGCAGTGACCTGTCGCGACCGCCCCGCGCGCACGGAGACACGCGCACCAGATCAAAGGAACCAAATACTCTATATTGTTCCTGTCCTCGCGGGTCGGCGGGACAGACAGACTGCGCAGTCTCTTCAATATTTCAAATATTATATATATACCGCTTCGAATATTTTGTTAGATTGTATTGTGATGTACGTTTCTTCGTTTTTGTGTTCAAATATGTATATAGCAAATCCTTTTCTATTTATTATTTTTTTCAGTCTCGCGCTGCATCCTGTGTATATTACAGTAGGCAGAGGGAGTCTAGAGTTAAGATACTCGCCCCATTTTATATGTTGTGTAGAATGCTTTAACATTCATCGCAGTGATATCACAAATTGAGCAATCGTGAATATATAGAAATATAGATCTGAAAAAAACTTAATAAAGAATTTGTATCTAAAAATTCTACATCCCCTAGAAATGGTGAAAAAGTCGAAATATAATACCAAAGAGTCGAAATTCGCGAATATTCAAATCTTAATAAGTACTTTGTAAATAAAAAGTTTATTTTTAACCTTCAAATAATTTTCTAAGGGAAAATTGTCGATTAACAATATGTCATAATATATTTTTGAAGTGTAAAAGAAATTAAATATCGAGAAGAAGTTGGTTCTAACGTGGCCCCGGTGAAAATATGAATATTTTTACAAAATTTAAAGCGTCGCCTTCTCAGAGGGCATGAGTTGACAACTTTAACTACCTTGTTACATTTTGAGGAGTGAAAAAGTTTCAACTTATTTACAATCTTATTGCGTTAGAGAACGCTATTTATATTACAGTTTGTTCGTACACTGTAATCTCTTGAATTAGAATATAAAAACATAAAAATAAATAATTCGCTCAGACGAATATTCATTCATAATTCTATCTATTGTTATTTTCATTTCTTCTCTCTAGTACTAGAGAAGCCTCAAATTTGGCAGAAAGTAACAAACCGAGAGTCTTAATATTAAGCTCCCTCTGCACACGCTCTATAGGTAGGATACAGAGAGAAGCTGAAAGAAATATATATTCATTCTTACACTAGTCGTCGAGTCAATGATGTTCTCTAGGTAATACAATAAAAATGTAAAGTAATGAATAAATAATGTAACAGAATATTCAAAGAAACAGAAATATTGCACTCGGGAACAAGAAGCGCGGCGTTGAATTCCGCCACTCACCTCTCAATATCACTCGTTATTACTTAGTGGAAACAGAGAACCTTAACACTAGGTCACCTGTTATGTGCCCGGCAGGCAGGTGAACCTTTCTATTTACTAACATCTATACTAATATTATAAAGTGGTAAGATTTGTATTTTTGTATGTATGTTTGTATTGTTTTCACACAAAAACTACCGGACCGATTTCAAAAATTCTTTCGCTATTAGAAAGCTGCATCTTCACTGTCCCACATAGGCTATATTACATTTTCAAAAAAAGTAGAGATCCCTAAGAAAAATCCAATAATGTAACCCAAGGTGTGAAGAAATTGATCTTTAAAATTCTATCATCGCGTGCACTGCGAAAACTATTGACGATACAACAAAACAATGTTCTACAGTATTATAGAACGCATCAAGGTCTATAAAAAAGTCCGCGATACCATATATCCAACTACTGTAGTTATGCCAATATAACAACTTTTTTATATTTTATAAGTTGACGAAAGTGCTGACAATAATCAAACCATATTTATATTGTCAGCACTATTGTATTATTATTTATACCTCTGTATTAATCCTTATCCTATTAAATGATATTTTATTAAAAAATATTTCAATATCTTTAAAATACGTAAATTTAATCCGATTACTTACAAATCTCATCTTCAAAGATCGACATTTACTCGCAGAAAATATATATATATATTTTGGAACTCTACGCCTGACTTTGTTTCGTTACCAGAATCAGAAATTAAAAATATTAGATAAATATTTCATTATCCTGAGCGGGAATCAAACCTACAACCGTAGTACTTAAAAGTCGCAGTCTTATACTCTCGTTCTACGACACGACGGCCCTAATAGTAAAAAGATAATGGTAGTATATATTTAACTTGACTATAGGCAGGTTAAAATCACTGCTTGTAACAGACCCGCTCTCCAAACCTAGGTGGGCCGCGACAGCACAGAAATGTATTTTCAAGAACAACTGAATGGTGCGATGTTTTATCTCTCCCTTTGTAGATAACAAACAAACAGTGCTCGCAGAACAACGTGTACAGGAATGTTTAGATCGTGGTATTTTGTTTAATAAATATTGAAGCTTTACACTAAAGTAAGGTATTTCCTCGCTGTATTCCATTTTTTTTTAGCTTCACACTACATCCCGCGTGTAGCAGAGTAGGCAGAGGGAAAGTTGTTGTTAAGATACTCCGTTCCCCACTTTCTGCCGAACTGTAGAGGCATTGCGTGTTGAGTGGCAGAACTCAACGCCGCGCTTTGCTTCGACACCAGAGCGAAGAAAGTTTTTTAAGTGAATATTTCATCTCCAGTCACTTTGTGCCCCCGCGCCATAACTGGCTTCACCGTTAATATTTATTTAAAGTATTAAAATGTTTCCTTTATTGGTATGCAATGAATTATTCACCAGCGATATGTGGGGAATATTCGAAATACGACAATGATTTTTTTTCTGTTTCAAAGGTTAGTTCTAAGACACTCCGCTGCCCACTTTCCGTTGAATTTTAGAGGCATTGCATGTTGAGTGGCCGAATACGAAGCCACGCTTTACCCCGACACCAGAGTGAAGAAATTATAGTATTAAATATTTCCTCAAGTGGGAAACGAACCCACAACCGACCGCGTCACACGCTTTTGCCGCTACGCTACGACTAGCCCGAAATAGAGTGTCTATATAGAGCTGCACATTAATGAAACGGTTGTAAAATTAAATAAAAAAACATAAAAACAAAAATATGACGTTATGATCATTCAGTGTTATTAGACAAAATATGATTCCGCCATTTTCCTAACAAATAAATAAAATAGGTATAAGTCTAATATTTTATTTTTAGTGGATACCTTATAATGATTGCTTACAATTGTTCAAAATAAAAAAAAATCTATTGAAACTGATATGGTTTCCTATAGATTCTAAAATTGGAAAGCGTTGTCGTTGATACAAATAAAGAAAGAGTAAAAATAGGAATTGGTCCTCTTTTTTATGAAACAAAATGAAATTTTAAGCTCCACTCGTAATGGCCGGAAGCTAAAAATATTTATTAAAGGATATTTTTGAAACGACTGTTTGTTTTTAGTAAAGTATAAACATGATATATTTTTAAAATGAACTAACAGATTAAAACAGAGTTGTTTATATGCTTACACTGCTTATCATATATCCGTAGATACGTTTGAAATATCAAATATTTTATTTCCACCAATAGGAATCGAACCCGTAAGTCGTGCCACATCTGGCTTCTTTTTTCTTCTTCATTTTAGTATTTCACGTCTTATACAGTCGATAAATTAATTACGAAGTCCCGTTAATTTTCAAAATATTGTTCGTTGAGATACGAAACTGTAGCACTATTTTGTCTAACTACAACGGGAAAATTAAAATTTAAATATTTTAAATACAAACATATATCTAAATAAGAATCTGATCTATAACCACCATGCAGGTACACTAACAAGCAGAGGAAATCTAACGTGAAGATACTCCGTTGCTCAGTTTCCACCGATTTCTCGACGCATTATGTATTGAGTAGCGGAACTCAACACCGCGCTTTACTTTGCTACCAGACCGAGGACATGAAAAGATTAAATTATTTCATTACCTCGAGTGGAAATGAACCCGCAACAATTGCTTCTACAGTTACACACGCCATTACCATTACCAGTACCATTGCACCACGATGACCTCATACAAAATGCATATTATTTATGTATATACGTGGAAATTATTTATGTATGTAAATAGACTAAATTATTATAAAATATTGGAGTAATTTGATAAAATTTGATTTAATAATTTGAAGTCGGATTGTGGCAGTGCTGGTGTGTCTACGTATGATGTTTGAGAATTCAAATCACTAGAATGTCTTTTTATGAACGGAAAATTGAGAATAGAGTAAAGTATTTTGGCATTTTCTTTCTGCCATCTTCGAGTATTTCAAGAGATACAGATCTACCTATCTGACTAGGGAAGGGACTCTTTTTAACGTTTTGGCACCATCACTAAGCCAACACAGCATAAGTAAATGATGTCAAGCGTATAAACCAAATAATCATTCTTAACAATATTTTTTACTAGCAAAAATCTCCCTTTCCCTAAATGTTTAAAACATTACAGTATTGTAACAAATGTGTAAGAAATTCAACGTGAAAGAACTTAAGACGGAGTAGCAAGATACGACGTTTGGACGTTCAAATTTTTACACTTTAGAAAACGTGATTATCATTTTGTTATAGGATTATATCAAAACGTTGGAACATTTTTTTTTGTATATATTAATCACATTACTTAATATCGTAAGTCCACCATCGCTATTTCATTTCAAGTAATTTTATGAATTTACAATTACTTATTGAAGCGAAATTTCAATAGATAGCTATTTTCGAATATGGACGCTGTTTCCTTCAATCTAAATATTTCACCGTAGCTAGGTATTGGCAGAACTCGGTTAGGCTTTTAACAGAATAGACAGCCACTAGTATATCGAAACACATCTATAGCAACATTTTCAACGCAAACTGACATTGTTATTGGCATTGAAGCATATTCATATTTTGTAAAAATATTACATACCATAGTTATTTTGATTTTGTAACGATACAAAGAAAATACTATGTTGAGTTCTTCCACTCAACATTTAGTTCCTCTAATTCAGCGGAAAGTGTGGAGCGGAGTAACTTAATACTAGGCTTTTTATTTACCTTTCGACATACAGTGTAAAGCTAAAAAAAAGGAAGGGAAATATTTTCATATTATCAAATTTAATCTTTTCTAAAAAAAATTTTCTTATTTAATTTTTATAGCAAAAACGAAACATCGTTGTATAATAATATATTATATTAAAAGAAACTTTATAATCTACTAGGCTGGTCTCATCACTTTTTATGTAGCTTAATAAAATATGAATCTAAAATAAATTTATTATTATTTGTTATTTATTTATTAACAACAACTTTTTAAGTAAAAAGTTTTTATCTGTACATATTCGGCTCATTTGGGGAGACAGTACCTTCACCGCAAGTAAAAACATCGTATTTGAGTATAATCAAAACTCAACGTGGCTTTTCAACTAAGTATACGAACTTAGGAAACATTTTTAAGATGCCATTATTTTTTCTTTTTTGAATGTTTACTCTGCAACGCTGTTTGCAGTTACAGATTAAAGCAATCGATGGATTGATTGCAGACTAAAAAAATATGTTTTTTTGGCCATTCATCTTTAAACTTAGCTCATATGTCTAAATCGTGACATATTGATGAAACTAACCATATAAACCAAACTCTATCTTTTTCCCTTTCTATTTTAAACATAGAAAGTCTAAAGGATAAATAAAATATTAGTAATTGTTATTTTTTAAATCCTCCAAGAACTACTTGAACGTATCTATTTTATAATTTTTGAATCAAATTCATTTGTTTAAAAAAACTGGTATAACAAATCCAATATTGTATATTCAATTGAAGAAGTAAGAAAAGATACACAATAATATAAATGTTCCAAAACACGCTTCTGGGAGATAAACCACGATGGAAATATAAAGCTTTATTAGTGTTGTTGTTAACTCTTGATAAAAGGACTTCGTGCCAACATAATGCGATGCTGAGTTTCCTCGATTATAATTCCATACTTTCATTGATTTTCTACTTCTGACATACAAAACTCTACAAAATGTTGGTGTTATTTGTTTTATTCTGTATCGTTTGTTAAAAATTATAATTTCTTTGATCGTATACATGTTTTCTTAATTTCTCATCACTTATTAGAGACACCGTGGTATCTTAGTTTACAGTAATTTTACTTGATCATTATAGGTACGTTAAGCATGCCACTGTTAACAGCAACTGTAATGAGTTCGATTCCCACTCTGGTGATTGAAATATTTAATATTTCATTTTCAATTCCTCGATCTGGTATATTAAAAAAAATTAAAATGGGTTGAAATTCAAGTAGATCGCGGTATAGTTCGATTCTTACTTACTGAGGCTAAGCATAAATAAAGACAAAGAATCTAATAAACTATAACTAATTTAGCAAAAACAATGTTACTTTTCCTTACAATAATAAAACACAATATATCACTGCTACAGATAATCTTCGCTTATAATTAATATTGGTAAGTCCATCCATCAGAGGGAAAGGATCTTACACTCATATTTGTGAACAATCTGTAGTACCATTCGTCTTCTCTGTCGCAAACAAGTTCTCAAGATCGATCCTGAGGAGCAGGTGTCTCTTACAAATGAGTCTCACGATGAACTGTATTCTGGCGCTATATTACATCAAAATATCCTCTTGATTTATACGCGGCCGTTACTCGCACTTGACTGCTGCATGTTATTAACGTTGAGCCAAATAACATTTTAAATCTAGTGGTTTATCTAATGTCTATGAGATTTTCTTATATTATTTATATTACAACAGGTACATTTAAAACCATAAGAGGCCAGTCGTGGCGCAGTGACATAAGCGTGTGACTGTGAATGCTCAAGGAAATTAAATATTTAATATATTAAACTTTGCGCACTGATGTCGAGGCTTAGCGTGACATTAAGTTTCGCCACTCAACACGCCTTACCACTTAAAGAGAGAGAGAAAGAGAGAGAGAGAGAGATTAGGGAATTTTACCAATGGCCTCCCTCTGCCTTTTGTACTATGCGCGATTTAGCGTGAAGCTGAAAAACATATTACAATTTATTTCTATCTTTTGTTTTTATGAAAGTAAATGATGAATTTAAAATGAACTCTCGGATTACATTATTAAGCAGCGTTTGACTGTAAACGTTGTTGTTATGGGTTCTAAACCAACGGATGGAAAACTACTTTCATTTTCCTATTCGGGAACCCTCTCCTCCCTCTTTCTGACAAGTCCATTTATTTTGAGATCGCGCTTAATAATATACATTTTTACTGCATCCTATGTGAAATTTGCCGCGTTTTCAAAACTTATAGAGCAGATTTCGTGGACCTAGTTAGGAAATTTGGCACGAACCTACGACTTATAATACAAAAAAAGGAAAATATCCAAGCAGTTAAAATTTACTGATATTATGTAGGAAAAAAAATTTAAAAAATGTTATAATTTTATAAATCAAAATCTTAATAATAATATGAAAGTTGGGAACTTGCACATAAAAAGAAAAAATTGGTAAATGGGCGTTCTTATTCATATCACAGATAAAAACTATAACAAATATATTATTTTTCATTTCATACAAAGTGAGTGCATGGGTACAGTACGAACCGTTGACCTATAATCCTAAAATTGGACTCCGATTCTTATTTGATCAGTTATATTAATGTATTTAAGTAATTAATGTTATCGTAATACGAGCCATTTAAGTATATATATTAAATATTCTTTGTTATTTATCAGATGTAGGTAGGTATGAAAATTGCGAGAACCGAAGAAATGGCTAAAGATATTAAACGGAACTTTGCATCTGCAAGCTAGGGGCTTTACGGCTAACGTTTTCACGTCATTGAAGGTGCTGCATACAAATCTAAAGAGACGATCGATCGATCTTTTATGGACTTTTAAATATGGCAGCTATCAATGCTAACATCATATTTCAAAAAAATGCCAATAAAAGGAATAAACGGTCAGAATTCCTCCGCAATTTGGGATTGAGTTTGGTTTATACGCATTTACAGTTACAAGGAGATCAAAAAAATATTCCTGTGTAATGTACACAGAAAAATTCTTCTCAAACAAGAGTACCGCTGCGTCCAGTTGCCCAAAATGAACACGGACGATATACTTGATGTGTAGATTGCGCACGCAAGCTAGATCGCAAAACAGAATGCGCATGTACTGTGTGTGGAAAAGCAATATGCCTACATCATGCAATTTTTCCTTCCAAAAAATGTACTGATTTTGAATGAAAGTACTAAAGTGTTCCTAAACTATTTCATAATGTTTTATGCTCTTATGTTGTGTAAGATCTCATGTTCTTTTAAGTTTTAAGAGTTTTTTGGTGTAAATAAGACTGTTTATTTTTTTTTATTTTTTAAATAGAGGTTAACATTTTTATTACCAAAAAACAAGTGCCTCAGATCTCATTATCTGAATTAATAAAAATAAATATAATTTACCGTATATTTAATTTTGTTTACACGTAAATATATACCTCATATAATATATACCACTTATTTCATTTCATTTAGTTGAAAAAACTATTTTAAATGCCAATTTGTTCTCTGGTATGTCACACCCCGCCACATACTTTATGTAACTTTTCTTCACCACACTCCCGCCGGATTAAAGAAAAGCTAATTAAGGAGCAATTCATAATATCCATCTGTTTCAGCCTTCTTGTATTTTTAAACAAATTTCAGAAAACTATTAAAACAGTCAGAAAAAAACCGGCATTTAAATTAAAATGAGTCCTCTTTATAATTGCAGTCTTTTTAAACTGAGCATCGGCCAATAAACTTACTTAATGTTACTTAAGTTCCCGGCGCTGTGTAAAGAAATAATTAAATTAGTCTTAACTTGAGTCTTGCCCTTGTGCACACTCTGATCCATTTACTTTGATTTTCAGTTCATTTTCCACTAGATTAGGATATTCTGACCTGGTTTAATCTGTTCACTTATTTTAATATTTAACACAACTGATGTAGAATAAAATATAAAAAATATGACTCTTAAAAAAAGCATATTCAATCGTCGTTTAGTTTATGCTAATATTTCGCATTGCAAAGTGAGCTGGGTGAACCTAGTGTAAAGACTAGAAGAATTTTGTCATATAAAAGCGGGGAAATGAAAATAAATTAATAAACCGGACGGAGATCTAATCTACAACCGCCTCATTTACAATCAGACGCTGTAGCACTTCGTCACGTTATCCTATGTATGTAATATAATCTTATTATATTTACATAATAACATTAAAGTATATATAATAGGGCATCGTGACAGAGGCCAGTCGTAGTGCAGGGGCACAAAATGTGACTGTAAAATCGGCTGGTTGTGTGTTCAATACCCACTCGAGAAAAAAAAATACATTTTCATATATTCTCGCTCTGGTGTCGAGGCAAAGTGCGGCGTTGAATTCCGCCACTAATCATATCATGCCTCCAGAAATTGGCAGGAAAGTGGGAACGGAGTGTCTTAAACACTAGGTTCCCTGCTGTGTGCGGGCTACAGCGTGGAGCTAAAAAAGAATAACTCTAATACTCGTATTTTCTTATGATTTTTTAAACTATTTTGGGCTTATGTACTTATATAGTATTTATAGTGGTACATTGATTTGGAAAGGTAAGAAACAAAGAATAACAATATTTCATTAATATAATACAAATGATACAGAGGCCGGTCGTGGCGCAGCGGCACGAGGTGTGACTTCAAAACCGACTGGTTGTGGGTTCGATCCTCACTCGAGGAGATGAAATATTTACTTAAATTTATATTTCCATTTCTTAGCTCTGGTGTCGCGTCATGTTAAGCGCGGCGTTGAGTTCTGCCACTCAACACGCAATGCCTCCAGAATCCGGCAGAAAGTGGGGAACGGTTTGTCTTAACACTAGGTTCCCTCTGCCTACCCTGCTGTGTGCGGGATACAGCGTGAAGCTAATTTAATTTAATTTTTTAATACAAATGATATTTAACTATCCATACATTCATATATTCATTATCTATATAAAATACACAAATAATTAAATCGATAGCACAATAATTAAAACACTAAGATTCAATTAACTCGAAGCACGACCTCATTTAAACAACCGATTTCAGCTAAACTAAGTCAAGTTTACATATTTTACATGTACTACGAGTACACTTAATTAGAAATGTTCCAAGCATGTCACATAGATATGCATTAAATAGTCTTGTAATATTTTAAAGCTAAATATTCAAGAAATAATAGTATGTAATACTATTAACATTTTTCTGTTCTCTTCTTTTATCTTCTGTCCTTAGTTTATGGCAATCCAAAAGTGCCTCATAGGGTTATCTATCTGCAAATAGAATAAGAAAAATATAAAATAAAATATTTTTATTATTACAATTGGCCGACAGACAACAAAATATGATTTTTTAAATAATAAGTGGAATGTAAAATATTATATTTAAAAAACATCATAAAGTAGTTGGACGTAGCTGACACTTGCTGTAAACGAATAAACTTTTCTCATTATATTTCTGCTGACAGTAATTATATTAGATACAATTTACGACTTTATATGATACACAATGTACGTAACTATGTAAAGTAAATTCTATACTCCATTTACATTTTAATTGCGCTTTACATTTGTTTAAAGATAGCTCTTATTTCATTCTGTTTTTATCTTCCCACGTATAATCTATAACAGGCTAAGCAGAGAGAGACTAATGTCCAGAGACTTAGTTCTCTACATTTCGAGCGAATTATTTGTCGACCCACAGCGGGGAATTGAAAATAACTCATTACCTTTAGTAAAAATCGAACCACCAATAATGTAACAAAGTTATAGAGATATTTATGTGTCCCATATTAAGATGGAGCAATGCTACCTAGAGACCATATTTCATTATAAATTCATGCACACACTAGATTTGAGCAGAAAATCTCAATGTATTGCATTAACTATTTCATAAATACTTACATCGATATTAATTTAATTCAACAATCAAGCTACAACAACGACAAAATATAAATACACTTCTTCCTTTGAAACAACTTCTAAAGCATATTGTAAACTTAAAACATAATTAACAACGTCTCACTTTGCTCTGCTCATACTTAAAAGATGAACTCAATTCAAGACTACATTATTTGCTTGTCTTCAACAGATTTTAGTTTAACCGTATTCTGTTAGCCTGAAGCTTTAAACTGAGGGGTTTGTGAGTAGTTTGTCTTGGAGAATAAATAGAATGCGTCGTTCTCTTTTTCTTGTTTTTCACTTTTAATTTCTTGCCATTACGCTGTACAAATATATATTACGTGATTTTGCAAATAAGTTTCATTTCTAATCAGGAAGTAGTTAAATATTTACAACTTTTAGGAAATTGAGAAAAAAGGTGTTGTTTATTTTATTATTTTAATATGAGTTTTGATTAAGCAAGAAATAAAATTAAATCTTGTACAGTGGAAAAATATTCAAAATGGCAAGTAATACTTACATTTGGTTACACTTTTTAGTATTGTTTAATACGTTACGTTAGTGATCCTAATATATTGTTTTAAGACTGACTTTTGTTGTCTTCACATCCACATATTGTAATATAGATTCATTCATACCAGCGTATGCTTGTAGGTTTCCGTTAAATATTTTTGATCTGACATCTGGTCTCACTCAGTAGCCTGTACTACGCATATAGTGACAGCACTTTCCTCCCTATTTCCGACATGACTGCACGACCAGTCGTGAAACTCAATGCAGCGCTTTGTCTTCTTACTAGAACGAGTAAATCAAAATAATTTATTCTTCTGACAGGAAATCAAACCTACAACGTCACATTCACAGCCAGACTCCATTCCACAACACCACAGCGGCCCTTGCTATGACACTAACTAAAATGACAATTTATTAAAAAAAATATTATTTATTAATTCAGAATTCACATAAAAGCTACGACAAATCGTAAAAGCGTGAATTTAAACATACATCGAAATATATTTCATTTCCAGTAAAATATTTATCAAAAAACTAAATCAATATTTCTACATTCTAATTCATAAGCCTCGCTTTGCCAACATTTATGATGGAAAATGGCCAAAGTCTAACATTTTTAGAGTTACTTTTTGTATACTTTTTTGTCAATCTACGAGATGGATTCCGTTTCTAATCTCCTTGTCACTACGTCAACATACGTTTTGTCCTGTATTTGAGTTTCCATTTCTTCTTTTTTAATTTTTCCTGACGGGCTAGTGGTTGAAATTCTCATTAATTATTATTTAATCTATGCCTAAGTACACAGACTAAACAAAGACACTCAGATGGCCTCGAGGAAAATTGAAATGAATTACTTAATGGATGGTCTCTAAATGATATTTAACGAGAGATTAATAGCAACATTGTTGTGTCCTAAATAAGGCTGAGAGCAACAATTAATCCGTGACTACTCTGTTTTATAACATTCATTTTCATCAACAATCATGAGAGGGTCTCCCTTCCAGACATATTTGTTCTTGTTAATCTTTTAGCTGAAGTCACATTGAATCAGTATAACATATAGACCAGGACTGTAATTTAAGAACATTTATAATTTAATACATATAAATATCCGAATATAAAGATACGTCGACAAGAAGTGAATGAGAGGTGATATGGCCAATAAGAGCTAAAACTTTTTTTTGTATATAGCATAGCATTTTTTGTATACTACGTCGTAAGTAAATTAATCAAATATAATACTTTAGATTTTTTTATTTACTCCCCTGTATAAAGGCAAAGACTACTTTAAGAATGTGTCTTAGCTACGGATTATATAAAATCTATGTGGTAATCTTAAGTCCGCTTAGTTTAATCTGCCTCTTAGAATCTCAGTCACGTTTCATGAAACTTGTGGTGATACGATATTGCTTTTTGATTTGATTTCTTTACATTACCACTTTCAATCCTAGGTAAATCATTACAATAATTCTATATGAATGTATACGTCCATTTTCTTTCTATATCATTTTTTTTAGGAACTAATTCAAGACCCTTATTTATGAAGGTTATTAAATACATTTTTTGTTAAGAATAATAAACAAAATTTAAACTGACAATCAATTAACTAAACACTACATGTCCCTTTCAGAAATGCATGGATCATCACACAACGGATTTTAATTTAGAGCGTTGCCTAAGTTGGAATATATTTCATTTAAATCAAAGAGGATTATCCAGATATGATTTTTAGTTTTGATTTTGGTATAATAATAAAATTAAATAAAGCGAGATTTGTTAGCAATATTTTTTATCTTAGTTATTGGTTAGGTTACGTTGGTTAATCCCTTATTTTCTTATATTTGACTAAGTATATGTTTTTGTCAGTTTCCTTATAGTATTAAAAATTATTTAATATAATCGGTGGGCTACAGTTAAGATACTCCGTTCCCCACCGTCCGCCAACTTTTTGAGATATTGCATGTTACGTGGCGGAACTCATCGCCGCGCTTTCCCTCATTACCAGAGTCGCACGCTTGTGCTCCTTTGACTGGCCTCTGCTCCTCACAAAAATCATTTCATTTTAAACAGTTTTATTTAATACCTGAAACCCATACCACACCTTGCGTTGCAAATCCATATGACTTTATAAATATAACTGAAAAATATTGAAGATATCGAAAATTTGCATGAAAACTAAATTTATTTAAACGTAAAAGGTTTAAATTTTATTTATATCTTCAGAATAACATCAGTATCGAATATAGAAGACTATTTATGTTGCATAGCCAGCATAGATTTTATTGCATACAGAAATTTATCACGTATTCGTACATTCAATATTATTCTGAAAAAAAAAATTGTGGAAACAGGTGTTAGAAGTGTAACATCAAAATCTTTCTATAGGCCGAGATCTATGAAGGTCTTGGCATGTCCTAGCTACCATTCATTCATTTCTAAAATGAAGGTCCGTACACATCTCTATTCCGGTTATAAGATTGATTTCAAAAAGTTATAATCTGTTACAAGTTAATTGTTTTTTTTTTCATTTCGTAATACTTCTACATCTTAACTCAATTTAACGAAACACAGGGTCGTTAAAAATTTGACGTGACTGTCTGTCTGTAGCACCGTAGCTCCTAAATTTATTAAATGATTTGAGTGCTGTTTTTTAATCAGAAGCCATGTTCGTCGTGGTGGTTCTTAGCTGTCTATGTTATATGATAATTGGATTAGAAATTTAAGAGCTACAAGCACTTTGCCAAGATGAAGTCACTGCCTTTTATTTTTATGTATATGTATCATGAATCACTGTCACATGTCATTTGGTTTTTTAAAATTGAATGTTTTTTTACTTCGTTTACAAATCCCTATTGTATTATGTCTCTTCTGTAGAAATCAAAAATTGCTACACTCGTATCGATCATTAATTTATTTTTAAGAACTAAATACAAAAAGAGTTATATATATATATATGAGCGTACACGTAATATACTACTGACATTAATTCACCGGCTTAACTAAATACGAGACGTCCAAAACCCACTTGTACATCTCCCACACAATACACAATATACTTGATTAATATACAGAACCATTCACTCTCAAACGCCGCGCGCCGGCTATCTCCGAACTGATCCTAAGATTATTAGGGATTTCCCTCTCGGTTTCGATTGTCGATCGGTTTATAAAGAAGTCTTCGTTAATAAGATGTTAGTAAGGGCAACCGCATGATCTAATTTTCTTTTTATTCATAGTCTAATGATACTTGCTTTTAATATAACGATAATTGTAATTTAACATCACCATACATATATAAGCATAAGTACCTATAAATAAATAAACATATACGTAATATAAATAAATACGTAAATATATACACTATTAAATCGACTACATATACAGTATACATATAGTAAAACTTTGTTAAACAGTATTGGTAAGAGATGTCTTATTAAGGTTATTAGGTTACTTGAAAAACTTTAATGTGTTATAGGTAAATTAAAAATTCACTTTTAATATAGGTATATAAAGTTAATTTTCTTTAAGATCACATAGCGTCGGCATCCTTTGTCTGCATACATTCTCTTTCACCAGCAGTAAACAAACAGGCCTTCAATCAATGCTGTGTGTTTCGAAGTAACATAATATAGCTGTTTTGCATTACAACAAAACAGTTATTATGTGTATGAAGAAACACACAGCGTTGCAGCAAGGTTCTTGCTGGTGAGTTATGAAGACTTCTATGAGTGATAGATGACAGCACGTCGCCACAGAGAATAGATGACGAACGTCACTGCAGAAGTGAAAGAGGAAAGTATTTCGAGGATTATTTGGTAAGTTAAACAATTTATATATGAAATAGGCGAAATTAGGAGATTGCTTCTTCAATCAACGAAGATTATGTGTTTCGAAGTAACATAATAAACTTGTCTAACTTTCGTAAACTACAGTAATTTGAACTGCTATTGGCTATCGGGCTCGCAAGTAATAATACAGTTCGAGGCACTTAAACTGCCTCCATAGAGTTGTATGGAATCGCGGCCATAGTCGTTGTTTGTGTTTTGAAGTAATGTTGATGGGGCTTTGTCCGGCTTATATTAGTATTGGGGACCTCCAGATATGAGCCGACGGCTCCGTCCGCCGCGGTCGCTAGCGGCTTCCATATTTAATGTTATAAGTGATGTTTCGTGTATACAAACTGAATTCTCGCATAAATTCAAGGTAATTTTGATTTCCGCTTCGTAAATAGCTTAAAATATTCATTTAGTTCCCGTTAAATAGTTTTTGGTGTTTCCAACTATATCTGTCCTGGCGTCTCTATTCTAATTGATATTGCACAAACAACGGATCAATTGAACTGAATTGAATCAAATGAGCAAAACATAATGAATATTTATTAGATACATTTATTATATAAATACATATATATATATATATATATATATATATATATATATATATATATATATATATATATATATATATATATATATATATATATATATATATATATATATATAGTTCAAGGGTGTTTTGAAAGTATGGCAAATATTTAACAACAAGAGCCAGGGATGTCCAATAGCATAACTTTATGTTAAGGCAATACAATACATTTTTTTTGACATGTACATAACAGGGTAGGCAAAATAAACCTGAGAACCCGGCATTAAGATACTCCATTCCCCTTAAGATACTTCAGTTCCTCACTTTCCACCCAATTCTGGACACCTTACGTATTGAGTGACAAAACTTCACGCTGCGCTTTGCGCGATACCAGAACGGAATAATGAAAATATATTTTATTTTCAATCGAAGGAATCGAACCCATTACCTATTACGCTTGTAGTCACACGCCGGTGTCTCTGTGCCATATTTAAATGAATTAAAGTAAAGATTTTTTTTTTAAAGTAAAGATAGTAAGGTAAAATGTTCTACAAAAAGTTTTTCTGTAGTCTTAAAGTTATATTTCCAATAAAATCGGATTGTTATAGTTTATTATAATTGTTCTACTGAGAATAAGAATTGAGCTTACTTACTAATATATATTTCTTGGGGTATTTTTACGACAAAAAATATTTTTTGACGTAAAAATATCGTAATAAAATGACGTAATAATCAACTTATAAATCAAAATAAATAAATTAAAAAACCAGTCGTGGCGCAGGGTCAAAATCGTGACTTTGGGAACATGACTGGCTGTGAGTTCG
This sequence comes from Heliconius himera, assembly GCA_021202915.1. NCBI lineage: Eukaryota > Metazoa > Arthropoda > Insecta > Lepidoptera > Nymphalidae > Heliconius > Heliconius himera. The sequence goes on from JAJHJA010000309.1 coordinate 154,308, forward strand.
ATTTCCACTCGAGGAAATAAAAATATTTAATATTTCTATTTATTCGCTTTGTGGCCAAGGTAAAGCGTGACGTTCGAAACTCGGCGGAAAATAGGAAATGGAGTGTATCAACTCTAGGGACCCTCCGCCTATCCTGCTGTGTGCGGGATATAGCGAGAACGTGAACAATGAAGAAAATTGAAAATTGAAGAATATTAATCGGCATATTAAAGTTAAACAGAAAAATATATTGTATAAAACGCCCGCGAACCGTAGATAGATATTTATTGCCTACAATAGGATTTATAGTAATGTAATTCTAACTTTAGAAGGGTGGGACAAGATATGTGTGGTTGCATCTGTAACTGTACACATATGATGTTGAATGAAATATTTTTTAAAATTTATATTTTCATTTGTTCGCTCTGGTGTCGAGTTCTGCCACTCAACACGCAATGCCTCCAGATTTTCGGCGGAAAGTGGGGAATGGAGTGTCTTGTCACTAGGTTCCCTCTGCCTACCATGCTGTGTGCGGGATACAGGGTGAAGATTTTTATAATGTTTAATGCTATTATAAGCATATATAGTATTATGTTTATTTGAAATACTAATAATTTAAAACATAAAAGTTCAAATCAAATCTCTACGCCGCGCCGTAGAGGCTACTTGCTACGCCTCATGAAGTGACTCCATTTTTATTTATAGCAATATAAAACTGTGAATTGATAAATTTGATGATTAGTCAGTGATTTAATAAAAATAATTGTTGTATATATTCTACTTTACGAGAAATTTCTGTTACAAATACACGAATTGTACCTGAATAAAATAAAATACAAAGACGAAACACGAAGATCGACAATTTCTTAATATAATATTGCTGCTTGACGTCTGACTCTCCGCTTAATGAAACAACTTTTTAGATTAAATATTTTAGTGCACGTCTGTAATGTTTCTGAAACTCTAATTAGGTTCGAGAAAATTACGTTTTTCACAATCACGGACTCAAATGAACACTTAGCCTCACTTTGCATCTCTACTTTTAATATATTTCCCTCAACTCGTTAAAATAAGATTGTAAAAGGATTCAGAGTTAATAATATCAAAATAAGATTTGTAAAAGGATTCAGAGTTGTAAGGATTCAGACTATTAAAGTTATAACGGCTACTTGTTTATCCGGACTTGGGTAAGCGTTATATTATTGTAACTTAACTTAAGTTACCGGTCGTGGCGCAGCGGCACAAAGTGTGACTGTAAAACCGACTGGTTGTGGGTTCGATCCCCACTCGAGGAGATGAAATATTTACTTAAATTTATATTTCCATTTCTTCGCTCTGGTGTCGAGGCAAATCGCGGCGTTGAGTTCTGCTCCTTAACACGTAATACCTCCAGAATTCAGCAGAAAGTGGGGAACGGAGTGTCTTTCACTAGGTTCCCTCTGCCTACCCTGCTGTGTGCGGGATTCAGCGTGATTTTAACTTAAGTTAGCTTCACTTTATATTCCTAGCGGTATATCTAAAGTGAGTTCCCACTTTGCGCTGAATTTTCATAAGCATTGCATGTTGAGAGGCGGAACTCAATGCCGCACTTTTGCCTTGATATTAGAACGAAATAAAGAAAATATTAATAAATTTATTCCTCAAAGTGTCACAACCGTCGCGTTACAGTCACACGCTCACATCGCTGCGCCACGATGTATTCATAATATATATTATTGTTATTGAACATAATAGAAAATAATACAAATTATAATATATTTATGTAAAGTACATATTTACGTACATGTTTTATATAAAATTTACACCGAAAATATGATAACTCTGCTCTCACAAACCGTAGGTATAATTATTAAAATAGTTGAACGCGCGCCGCTGCCCGTATACACGCCGGACGACCGCAACGACGAGCGCAAGTTTCTGTGTGGGTTCACTCTGAATAACTAATGTATGGCTTTTATGAATCTGTCTTGTGGGAATTGCTCGTATACAAATTTATAATATTTTTTGATTCGTTATTATTATTTAGACAAAACGTTTAAGTTAAGCTCTACATGCACGATAGCAGTATACCACACTCCAAAATTACTTAAAAGTTTCAAAAAATACAGTAGTTTTCTACAGCAGTAAATTAAATTATATTTACAAGGTTCATTTATAATAATTTTAATATGACGAAATTGGTTAAGTCTATATAACGATCTTCACCTCAGGTTGTACTTAGGTATGTGTCGCTATTCAATTCCTTCAAAGGCGTCTTCATAATATAGTATACGGTTAATTTGCTGAAAACAAAAGGGTTTTATCAAAATAAAGATCGATTGTGCTCCATTAGGCGACACAAGGTAAAGCTTTTAAAAAATGTATTTTATATGTATGGGATTGTGAGAACTGTACATATTAATGTATGTATATATCAGGTATAGGAAGCCTCACGCTGTATATACTCCGCATTTAACAGGGAAGGCAGAGGGAACTTAGTGCTGACCTAATGTTAGCACACTCCTTTCACCATTTTCCTCCCAATTATCTAGACTTATCCGTCTATTGAAAACCGAGCCGGTGACACCCGACATAAGGTTAATGTAACAAATACTGATATAAAAAAATTATGTACTCATAATATGATAACTACATTATAATTAGTAAGTTATCATTTTGAAATATACATATATCATCTCACGTCTGTACCCACCTTCTCTTTAAATCATTTAATTTCATAAATGCTAACCGACTACTCTGATAAGTAGAGGCTTAATCTATATATATAAAAGGACATGTACCTGACTGACTGAGGTAAGACGCACGCACAGTCGTAACCGCTGATGGTAGAAACGTGAATTTTGGACAGATGTTTATTTTCATATTCTGGACATCCACTAAGAAGGGATTTTAATTTTTTTTAACCCTAAAGTGATGAAATAGGGGTTGAAAGTTTGTATGGAAAAAAATTAAATTGGCACCGATTTTTATAAAATTTGAAATTCAGACTCTTAAAAATATTACATTGAACACGTGTTTCATGGTTTTGTAGAATTCACCCCTTAAGGGTTCAAATAAGGGGTTGAAAGTTTATATGGAAAAATCTTTAAATCGCTACCGATTTTTATAAAAATGTAAATTCAGACTGTTAAAAATTGATTGAACACGTGTTTCGTGTTTTTTTTTAGAATTCACTCCTAAGGCTGCAAATAAGCGGGCGAAGCAGCGCGCGCCCGCTTGTGTAAATATATTTGTAGTTTCATATTATTGGGTCCCCGAACGATTGTATGTACATATGTATATGATTTTTTTCTTTTCAATTTTTTATATTGAAAGTGTATGTATATAAAAAAAATTATAAGAAATAAAAAATGATATACTACGTATTTAGCCGAGTCGTGGCACAGGGGCACAAAATTGTGGGTTCAATTTCCACTCGAGGGAATGCATGTGCGGCATACAACGTGAAGCAAAAAAATCTAGGTTTTATTTCAACTACCACTTATACGAGTATAAGAAATATATAACTCCTACGATATTGAAAAAGTTGCTTGGATATGAAAGCTTACGGAGTTAAATATAAAAAAATATATATAATTCGAGTCAGTACTTCCTAAGATAAGCGCGTTCAACCAAATAAACTTTTCAACTTTGTAGAATAGATTTAATAAATGTCAAAAAAATTCTACATTTTCAAGACACAGAAGAGATTTCGCATGCATCGCTAACATGATTGTGATAAAAAGCATAACACAGCTACAAAGGATGACGTCACGTGTAATAGATATTCTGTTCTATAAAAAGTGTCAGTTCCAGCGCTCTCAAAGCAGGCTCCAGGTCGCGTTTAGTTGATTGATCTCGCGTCAGTCTTTGTGTCCGGAGCTCTTTGACGGAATTAAATTTAGGTTCCTCGTTACAATTATGAGAAAGTCGATGGTGATATTGCGTTACCAGCGATTTTCAACTATTGTCCCTATTTTTATTGTAATCTAGATTTTAATAGAGATTAATTTGTTAGACTGGCTTCATAATTTCTTTCTTATAGTAGATATTTTTTTATATTATTCAGTTTTAAAGTGATAAATAAAATTTAATATAGTTTTATCAGTATGAGAAGTTTACATTATATTTTTATAATAATAAACATATAATTATGGTCTCCGCAACTAAACATAGTATTTTAGTAAAAATATAAATTGGAGACAGCAATACTCACTCAATCACGCTGATCCTCACTCACTTCCAATCACTCTGCACCTCCAATACCAGGGCATATCGAATACCGAATAGCAGAGTAGACGAAGAAAACTTAGTGTTAGGACACTCCCTTTCCCGCTTTCCACACATTTTTTAAGAGATTGCGTGTTGACTAGCGGAACTCAACGCCAAGCTTCATATTGTTACCATCGCCAGAAAGTCATCAAACATCACATACATCATCCACTTCCATACATCTCCATAGTAAAAATCGGACCCACAACTGTAACATTCAGACGCTGTGCCACTGCGCCACTGCGGCTTCTCTTATGAATAAAATAATTAAAAATGTAAATTTTATCTGAGAGACATTTTCTTTAGTACCAAAAAATATTTATTTGTCATTTATTATTTTTCACGATTTCTTAATGGTTACAAAATTATTTGTTTATTTTAAAATCACACATTTAAATTGTATTCCCATATAAACAAATTTTTAATGTTACCCACAAAACTAAATAAATAAAGTAATATTTTAATTGTTCAGAAAGTAACACAGCGCTACCCATTTCATCTTTTACAGACAACCAGAAATAATATGATTTATAAGATCCTCACTTACTTCCATTAGCGAGGATAAATGTATTACATTGAATAAATAAAATCCGTGTAAATAAAATCATATTTTGCTCCACTGTATTCTCTATATTTTCTATTATTTTAAATATAACGTGAAATTTTATTTAATTGCAACATCTTATCTGCATATTGCTTAGAGGTTGGGAAATCGTTCGAAATTTGAATTTTAATTTGAGACAAGAATGGCTCATCAATAATTTCTATTCTACAGAAGGTGTATAGCAAACTATTAAGTCTGAATTACATCGATTTATTTGTTTTATGTATTTTTGTAAGTAGAGTAAGAGAACTTATAGTATGAGGCCGGTCGTAGCGCAGCGGCACGAGGTGTGACTGTAAAACCGACTGGTTGTGGGTTCGATCCCCACTTGTAGAATTTGTTTTTATTGCCCCGTCTCGAATGATGAATATAGATAATGGAACAGTAGAATCTCTGTCTACCTGGCTGTGGAAACGCAAACTTTAAACTAAAAATTATACATGAAAAAATGTTAAAAGTTTTTTAATACTTTACTCTTTGTTTATATAATTTGCTAATATTATAAACAAAATTGAATTGTGTTTTTGCTTTCAACAAATAATAACAAAAACTGATACAAAAAAAATCTTATTGTTAAACAAAACAAGGCTGATTTGCCTGTGTATAAGTATATAAGTAAAAAAAAACTTGACAGTATACCTCATTTAAACGTGAGCGACTTTACTCGTCACCTACGAGTGGGTGGCGTATGTTATTGTGCGCTTAAAAATGTATGTCGTGAGAGAGAGAAAATAACAATCAAATGTAATTTTGCTATAAAAGCATTATAAGATTGTTTTGACTTTACTTTTTGTGACGAAATTATCTCGTTGACTTACTTCTGTGCCGTCACGCACTATGTATCTGACATACGCGCGAGACGAATACAGACTATTTAGTATTTAATACAATGTGTATAACGCAAGTATCATTTCCTAATAAATCAACAAGTAGTTTATATGCAAATGGAGTTCAATTCCAAACGTTTGTTTGATCGTTGTGAGCTAAAGACGAGTGAGACGTGTGCTGTGATTAATGTACTGACAAACGAGATATGTATATACGTATATAGAACATTCGACTGTTTATAATACGCTTTTATTAGATGGAGTTGGAACTATATAACTTTGAAATAAAATGCAGGACACTCATTTGATCCACTTGTAATAATTATTTTTCATATATGTAGATATCTATCAAATCACAGAGGCCAGTCGCGGGAGAGTGTGACTGTATTTATATTTCTTCATGAAAATGTTAGAAAAAAGTACGACACTCAAGTACTTAGTATAATATGATTTTTTATATTATGATGTTTTGTAAATAAAATGAAATGAAAATCCAAAAGATAAAAAAAAAACGATTTATTAAATGCATAATAGTATAGATAACCATACAAAAATAATTAATGAATTTTCTCTGAATACGCATAAATATGCAGAACACTGTAAAATAAAAAAAAAATCTGTTGAGTTTATATTTACATTTTATAAACATCTTAATTTTGATATACATATTTTCATAATTGAATTAAGCTACTAAAAGTACGACGTTCGTTGCGACTCTACGGAATACTGTAAATTACTGTAATATTGTTGACCTTGTTTAGAGTAAGCGAGGGCCGCAGTGACTAACCACTTCTTTCATTTGTTAAATTACAATACACAGCAATGTAACCTTATGTTGTGACCTTTCAGAATATGTTTTTTTTTTCTTATATATTATTTTCCTTATATATATGTAACTGAGTACTGGGCGCCAGACAACGTGTGACTGTAAAACCCAAACCCTATCCCCGATCCCCAAGTGGGGACTGAACCTACAACTATCACATGTTTTATATTTATGCTGAGGCCAGAACTCTTCTAACCTCCCACAAAAACCCGGTGACGCTGTAGAGGCCAATAGGGCCGACAGCATACTATACAATTGAAAATAATTAATTATTATTAGAAGAAATTATATAAATGTAAGCAAATTTATATATTCTATATAAGAATGTGTACTATCTGATGTGAATGGAAGTTCTCTTCATAACATCTATTTTGCATACAAATTAAATTTAACGAGCACTATGATGTCGCTTACAAGTATAATATATTGAAGTATATTTTCTTTATGTAAATTTGTGAAATACAAGGATGTTTGAATAAATAATAGTGTAATAATTTTTTAATATTTTTGTCTTCACGCTGTATCCCGCAAGTAGCGGGGTAGGCAGAGGGGGCCTAGTGTGCACTCCGTTTCACCTCGATTCAACGCCTTGCTTTGCCTCGCTATCAAAGCGAAGAAATGAAAATATTAACTTTTTCGTATCCTCGAAATCAGAGAAGAAAATATTTCACAGCCACACGCTTGCACGCGTGTCCCTGTGACGCGAATGGCCTCCCTAATAATGTAATAATGGAAAGTTATACATTTTGGTCACATAGATATATTTAATTTACCTACATTAAGTAAATAAATAAAAGTATATTGCCGCTTAATTTTAATGACTGCTATAGTAAAACTTGACTGACATAGCTTCCATTAAGTGATATTCTCGAGTAAGTCTAATGGTACGTCTATTATTAAATGCTTTTAGAGTCACTTTGAAACTAGCAGTATTTTTATCTATTGAACTTAATACGTGCAGATGACGTGAGAAGGTGAGTGATGGGAAATTGAAAATAATGTGGTATTAATTTATTTTTCTTAGGCTTATTTTGTCATATTCGGTTAGATTTGTCAGAACATTTGCGTACGTGTCCAAATGAGATGATAGTAACATATTTATATTTAAAACGTACCGTTGTTACAACCGCTCCAATTTCTGGCTGCCCCGCTAGAGAGACAGCGTGTAGCTGAGTTAAGTTAGTTAAAGTACAAAACACATAAGACAATTTCATAACATACCTTTCAAATATATCCAACGTAGAGTACGATAGCCGGCACTTGTTTCCTACGTCCCACTCAATTTTCCAAAACATTATATGGTGACGTATCTTTCATGGTTTGCCTTGTTCAGTGCGAGTCAATTATAATCTGCTATTGCCTTAAATTTAAAGAACCGAACACACAAGAGTCGCAATTATTCAAACGCTGTGCCGCTGCACTACGACGGCTTCTTCTTCTTAATGAATATATTAATTGTATTAAGTAAATAAATAAATAAATAAATAATCCAGTTCAAATAAGTACAAATCAATATAAAATGTTTTTGGTAAATATAAATTTGTTTAGTTTCACACTGAATCCCACACACACAGCTGGCTCTATTTCCTATTTTCCACTGAATTCTGGAGGCATTGCGTATGAAATGACGGGACTTAACGCCGCGCTTTGCTTCAACACCAGAGCGAAGAAGTTAAAATATGAAATATTTAATTATCTCCAGTGGGAATTGAAACTACAACCTGTATTTACAGTCACACACCTGTGCCCCTGCGCCAGTCTTGATTGTCGTGGCCTCAATAGTGAACTGGTAATAGCAGTATTCATATAAAATTAAATTCACTGAGAGATGATTCATAAGAGGAGAGTCGTGAGCCGATTACAATATTACCGAGTTACGGCGACTGACTCTATAACGAGGTACAAATGTATGCAAAGTGCATTCGAACGATGAAGTTTAAAATATATTGTACATATAAATTTGTTCATATTGTTATTATATATGTAAAAGTCTGTCTGTATCCTTTGTTCACAAGACAAGGGGTTGTTGACATGAAATGTTTTATTTTATTATCTATTCTTCTTATTACTATTTTAAAATGGTTGTGAGTTAAAGATTTAATGATTTTAACTGTATTTGTAATATACCTACGCTCAGATTTCTGCCCTGCAATATGCAAGATAATAAATATAGATAGTACCAATAAAACACTGCTCTATGTACGTTTCGATTCGCCATCTTTAAACAAAATGGCGGGAACAATAATAGTGTGCTAAATGTCATTAGAAAGTATATAGGTATATGCATTTAGTTTAGTGTTCACAATTTAAGAAATTTATATTTATAATCCTATCAACTTCACGCTGTATCCCGCACACAGCAGGGTAGGCAGAGGAAACCTAGTGTTAAGACACTCCGTTCCTCACTATTTGCCGAATTCTGGAGGCATTGCGTGTTGAGTGGCAGAACGCAATATAATCTTAATTTCGGAATTATAATCGCATTTATAATCTTAATTTCGGAATTAAAAAAAAAATCGATCACTAGTGCTTGTCGATTACTGGTGCCTTTACCTTATGTTTTAGCAGCTTCTTCCTGTTTTACTCGCTTAGCAGGGTAGACAGGGGGAACCTACTGTCAAGTTCTTCAGTTTCTGTTCAAAATCCGAGAAAATATAATACTTTAAATATAATCATCCCCTCAGTGGTGATCAAACGCATAGCCGTAGCGTCGTTGTCCCACTGTGCCACGACGGCCTATACATACAACATATGAGCTAAGCTTATTTAATTAACTACGTAACTTCATTGCATTGAAATATTTTAAATATTAATCAATATACCAAGTACAAAGTAATACTTTATTAATACAATTACTGTGTTTTTCTATAAGAAACTCCATACAATATTTAAACTTCTACATTTAAATATTTCATATCATAGTAAAACGCAACAATAGTCTTATGTATGTATATGGAGGTATATGTGTATGTGCATTTTAAACACAGAAATGGGTCTTAAATACTTATTCACGTGAAAGACCCGCCTTTTGTAAACATAAAGCAAAAGGTATTTTAGACTCAAGCAAACGTTTTGTATAGACAGGACTATGTTTATTAATATTATTTACATCTCTTTGTGAGGGCCATTTTCAGGGAGGAATAAATTTTTATTTCGTTTTCAAGTCATATTTTTACGTTGTTCTATTTCTTTTACAAAAATAACTTTATAGGAAATCCATAAGTTTAGTATTGAAAACAAGGTTAAATGAGAGCCAAGTTAAATGGCAAGTACAGACAAATAAATGGATCTACATGGGTGCCAAGATCCGTGTTCAATCAGGGTAATTTAAGCTCTAAGTTTTACTCGATATTATTTTACGTACAGTCTATAGTATATTTGGAAGTTAGTGTATTTCCAGCCTATACTGGACTATAAGTTTGATGTTTGGTTTCATGCCTGGTGGTAAAAAAAGCCAAGCCAAGTTCGTATCTTGATAAAATAAAAATAATAACAACTTTGTGCTAGTTGTAAAAAAAAAAATACAAAATTTTGACATATGAATAATTCCATGTCAAATTATTTTTTTTCAAACATATTTCCTCTTAACATGATGACTACACATAGTTCTGAAGTCACTTCTTTTAAAACAAAAGTTTCACTTAAAACTGGAAAATATATTTTGTTATACAAAGTTAAAACATTTTAAACGGCTTCAGTTTTGCGTAGTTTGTTTAGTCCAAGCTTAAATAAACGTGTCCTCTTTATGATATTGCAATTTCCAGTTCGAACTTAGTTTATACTGCAATGTAATATGTTGGGAAAGGGAAACTTTGAGTAGTTTAGATACTGAACTGCATTCGTTGGCGCAGAGGACTACATGGCCTTAAGACAACTGGGTTAGTCTGAAGTAGCGTGAAGTGATCACGTAGAATGTAATATACCTTGTTTAATATCAGCTTTTCGGTAAATTGACTTCATATGGTAAATGTTAAAAGTATATAACATTTAACATTTACGTAGTTTGTTTAGTAGAATTACATACAATAAAATAAATAATAATGTAGCGGCCAGGGGTGACGCACACGCGTGTGACTGTTAACGTGGCAAGTTGTGGACTCGATTCCCACTCGAGGAAATCAAATATTTAATATTTTTATTACTTCGCTCTGGTGTGGAGGCAAAGTGTGGCGCTAAGCTCCGCTACTTAGCATGCAATACCTACAGAATTCAGACTGTTTTAGCACTAGGTTCTCTCTGTCTGCTCTGCTGTGTGGGGAACACAGCGTGACTAAAAAATTTTTCTAAATACAAGTTTATCTTGATGCTATGGTAGTGCAAAAGGATATGTGGTGATTATTACTGATCCAGTCTACATTGGAGGAAAATGGAAAATCAGTGTCTTAGCACTGGATACCTAACAAATATAAATAAAAAAATATATTAAATGTTTTTTTAAGCTACATGTTGTATCCCACACTAATCAGGGTAGGAAGAGGTAACCTGGGCCCTTAGTGTTAAGTAACTCCGTCCCCATTACAACACTACCACTTTCCGTCGAATTCTCGAAGCATGTGTGTTGAGTGGCCGAACTCAAAGGCGCTCTGTTGCCTCCACACCAGAACGAAATAATGGAAATATAAAGAAATAAAATAAAAGAATTTATAATTGTATAGGCATTTAATAGAAAAAAAAACATCTTCGGTATCTCGTTCTGGTGAACGAGGAAATGAAAATAATAAATATTTATTTTCCCGCGTAGTAATCGAACCTACAACCGTCGCTTTTACAGTCACACACTTGTGCCCCTGCGCTACGACAGTCTCAAAATATTACTAATGACTAAATATTTTCAACACTACCTGAGGTAAAAGTTGTTATGTTTGAAGTTGCTTAAGTGGAGTTAGGTAATGACTCATCGCTTTGTTCTCTACGTTCAAATGTGTGTTTGATTGAGGTGTTAAGTATAGAAACTTAACTATCAAGATCAAGATAACTGAAGATACTTTGTGAATAATAATAGTAGCAAGATTTACTTTGACTTTGACTTAAAGTTAAGACGCTCTATTATACTCTTTCCGCCCGTAGTTGAGACTGCGTGACGTGGCAATGCCCTGGGAATTCGGCGGGAAATGAGGAACGGAGTGTCTTAACACTACGTTTCCCCTCTGCCTACCCTCTATGTGCTGGTAAAAAAAACATTTAATTCAGTAAGCCCTAACGTAGCGTAGCCGAAACTTAATTATCGATACTTGTTTACATGCAAATTCGACCGGAACGCTTCTAACCCGTAATTATTAAATCGTTCAAACCCTTAAATAACTTTTCAGCGCTGTCGTCTAAATAAACAACGTATGCTAAAGCGATTGGTTCAGGTACGCCGTTAAAATTAATATTTTATGTTAAATAATTTTGTTGAGACTTTATATTGGGTTTAAATATTTATACACTCACATATTTATTATCAGATTTGTCTATCACTGGATCATCTGGAAGTTGTAAATTTCATACACATATAATAATTTATATGTCGATGTTTATTCAATATATTGTGGTGTGCAAATAATAATAAGCAATATAATAATAATAATATATATTCTTAATGGAGGGTTAAATAATACCCCAGTAACGAAATAAAAAGTCAATTATCAAATAAAAAACAAAATATTTTTCACAATATTTTTAATGATTTCTTAACTATAACAAATATTTTGATTAAAAATATAAATTCAAAACATAGGATTGTATCGATATTATCGATGGTCGAGTGAACGATCAATGTACATCCATACAATGTATCAATTCAAAGGTAAAAAGTAAATAACAAATAACCCAAATGAGGAGAACATACCGACGTATTAATAATATTTTTCTTATATAATATTTACGTATTATATATATTTTTTTTTTTTAATATCCTTGAGATATTAATCGGCGAAAACTTAAAATATTTCCGTTTGAAATTATACAACACGTTCATTCACAAACAGGGTCGACGTAATTAAGAGTTAAGTTCTGCCAAATGCAGAGACATGCGGGTAAATTCTAATTAGTCTCATAAAATAATTTCAACTCTTTGGTTCCAACTCAAAGGAACTCCTTGTAGGTATTTCTGGCGGAGGAAGGCCGACTTTAGGTTGGAAAGCTAAATAAACACAGCACCAGTATTTTCGTTAACCTTTTTGAATATCTAGTTTTTTTATGATTTTGAAGCAAGACAAAGGGTTTTTGAGACCAGTGCAAAGCGCATAAGTAGGAGCGTGTGACTGTAAAAGCAATATGTTGTGGGTTCGATTGCCACTCGAGGACATGAAATATTTAATATATTAAATCTTAATACTAGGTTCCCCTACTTTTTACCCTGTTGTGAACAGAATACAACGTTAAGTTTAAATTGATTTCATTTCTACTAGGTAAGGCTGTAAAGAAGTTCAAAAATATGTGTCGAATTTGTTAACAATAAGTCAAAAATAAAGATACAAACCTATTATATGTAACTTGGAGGAAGCCTAACTAAACAGGTCGAGGCATTCTTTAACGAATATAATATGTATTTTAGTAAGTAAAAAATGGGGAAAAAGTCTCAGCAAAAAATAACAATAGGTATAAAATTCATTTTAAAAATAGAAATAAGCTACGTACAACTATTTTCTTGTAAGAAATGTAGTTCTATGTTTAAAAGACCTTGTACTCTTCACGGTAACAATAATCCACGAGCCCTTTACTATTTACCACTCCAACTAAGGGCAAAAAATCCGAAAAAGCCTAACAACTGTTCACACTTATTGCTAAGTAAGTTAATCCGAAAGGGTTAAATTGGACCACTTAAACTAAAAAGAATTCGTTATATCCTTAAATCTTACGTAAAAATAAATGAAAAGTTCTAAGAAAAACTTTCAGAATTATATTGAGGCTATCAAGGCCCAGATGCACAAGTGTGTGATGGTGACGCGACGGGTGTGTGTTCGATCCCCACTCGATCGGATGAATTATTTATTTATTTATATTATTTATTAATATTTTCATTTCTTGGTTCTGGCACCAAGGTATAAAGTCCGGCGTTGTAGTTCGCCACTCAACATATAATGCCTCGTATTTTATACATACAATTATACAAAATAGGTCATAATTCAGTATTAATGGATATAAATATTTACATATTAACTAACTAAATTCAGCAATTCTTTTTTTACCGTTACATTAATGTAATAGTGTGTGAGATAGTTGAAGAACAGTAAGGTAGTTAGTTCATTTAGTCAAATAGTCTGTGGTGGGTGTCGACACTAAATGCCGTACTTAAAAGAGCCAGGGCGATGAAACGATAATATTTTAATTTAAAACAAACTTAAGTACGAATCGAAAATATATCCTTTTTGTCCATTTTTTATCTTTATTACTGTGACATGGATTAATCTTGATTGTAGATTTAAAATAATCCAATCTCGGTATTGCGGGATCTCACAAGTATCGGAATCCCGCGGGATTCAAAATTCCCAGTCTCGTAATACGGAGATTGTATTTTAGTTGCGGGATTAGAAGCCCTACATAGAATATAAAATAAATTATTAGAGTTAAACCATAAAATATAATGATAGACATCTTTACAAGTCACCTACTCCACTTGAACCCTATTGGGACGAACCAGTACAAACTACCGCAACGACTACATTCAACAGTATCCGCGGTACTGTATCGATCGTCTGCGGTATTGTAACATGTAACCTGTTGCTTCACTAGAGATATTGTTTCAGTTTAGTACTATTTGTTTTGTTTTATTTTTCATTTTGTTGGATGTGAAAAAAACATGAAAGATTTTAATAATTAAAATTTTATTGAATTATATTTTTGATATATATCAGATAATACAATGTGTACTTGATATACTATTCACAATACATTGTGAGTTTTGTTGTATTACTATTCTTTAACTTACTTCTCGCATTTACTGATGTTGGCACAGAGTACTTTATACAACTTTTATATTACTGCGTTTTTCATTTACTAATAAAGAAACTTACGGTACTTTGTGACATAAAATGTGATATGTTAATAATATTATACTGGAAATGAATTACTCAATATTTTTTTTCATCGCCCTGGTAACAAGGCAAAGTACGGGGTTGAGTTCCGACGCTCAATTACGTAAGTACCTCGAAAATTCGGCGGTGCGTGGGGAATGGAGTATCTTAAGACTAGGTGCTCTCTCTTTTTGCGCGAAACAGCATGAAGCTGAAAAAAAACAAAACTGTTATATACAACACCTAAAAATGAGTTCAGGAATCGAATACCTTTCCCTAGTAAAAAGTATTCTTCTTCTATTAACAATAGTTTCACTTTATATTTATCGTAAGTAACTCAATACCATTTCCAATATATTCGCTGTTCAGTCGGCCCCGTAGTCTTCGGTACAAACTGTTGCTCCCATCGTCAGTTATTCAAACAGTTATTTTGCCATTTATTTGTGAGTTCAAACCGGAAAATAGTGATGATCTTATATTTGTTTTGTGTCTTCTATCTATTCTTATGTTATACCATTATTAGTGTGTATAGTTTGTGTAGTACATTATTCGTATTATTATAGTAATACAATTTATATAGGTATTTTCTATGTTATTTAGTTTGTTTATAAGCACATCAATGTTTACTCTATGTTTGTATACTCGTAATGTGTTTTTTTCTTTGCCGTTGCCTACAAACAACTACCCCCGATTGACACAATTCATTTGACAAATTTATGTAAAAAATTGTACAATTTGGCTATAATATAACAATAAGTTTAAGCGGGCGAAGTCGCGAGTCGATCGCTAGTTAACATATAATTTTCAACTTCACAACGTCATACAGTATTTTAAAATGAATGTGAACATAATAAGGTGAGTTATTGCGTCGATATATCGAATATGAAATTCCATTTTCGTCTACAACTAATTAGCATGTTTCTCGTGAAGTGTTCAAACCTATGTACGAGTATATAAGATAAGCTAATATGATCACAGTTGGGGCTTTTAAGTAATTCGTTTACTTTGCCTTTATAATATCTTTGACAGGTAACTTTCTAAGTATTATTTGATAAGTACAAGTACAAGACATCGTTAGGTAGTCAATATTCTCCATACAAATTATTGGTATATGGAATATTCGAATTCTGAATGTGGATATGAATATATTACACTAGCTACCTAAATGCGGCTTTGCCCTTCTTAAACTTATTATAACCAAATTATATAAAATCCCTACTGTATTGTAGTATATTTGTCAATCTGATTTAAAAGATATATTAGTATAAAGTTTCATCTAAATACGTTCACTAGTTTTTGCGTGAATGTAGAACAAACATTCATCCTCACAAACTTCCACATTTATAATATTAGTAAAAGAAGATAAGATTCATTACTAATGCTATTGATATCAAAATATTCTGTACATTAATATAAAATGGTTACGTTTGGTTTGGTTTCGTTACGTTATTAATAAAATATCAATTTACAAAACAAAAATATTTCCAATTTAAAAGAAACCTATATCAAGTCTAGACTAAACCTTTTGCAGGTTTGATGATGACATGCCAAATTGAATATTTATGTTCGTCTATAATAAATATTTTCTGATTCTATATTCGTATCGTATGAATTTTAAAATCACTCCGCGGTTGCCCGAGATCGAATATATCAATAACAACCTTTTTTCTTGTCCGTGTACTACTCTATAAGATTACATAAATAGTTTGCGTTCCCTAAACGAGTATTACGGATTTAATAAATGGAATAGACATACAAAAAAGTCTACTCTCATTTTATTAAAGCTATTCATTTACAATCAATACTGGGAGTAGTCGGTGAGAGCTCATACTCCTACGTATTATTTGTTTGTTAAAATGTCGTGTTTTTTTTACTAAATACAAATAACTGTCTTATTTTTTTAAACAACAATAAAGTACAAAATGGTACTTGCTGGACTCCAAACGCGATAGTTATATATTTTTTTTCCATCTTTATTAGACCAATTGTGGCCTTGAGTTCTACCGCTTAACATACAGTGTCCCTAATTTGGGTAGAAAGTAGAGAAATGTAGCGAATTGGAATTAAATTTTCTCGCCTCGCCTATTTTAGACGTTGACATAAGTACTTTACATAAACGTCCTGCACAATGAAAATATACCTTACGGACAACCGGTACTGCATTGCTTGTTACTCGACTAAAATACCAGCGATCATTATCATTATACGAACTAGGCTTTAAACGAGAAATGAGAACTCACGGTTCTCAGAAATAGCACCAACAAAATATCTAAACTTGAAGGTCTTTAAAGACGATAATGATTATTAGTTATTGCCCCTAATAATAAAACGTAAGTAAAAGAAAGTTGTGGAAATTCAATAACAATTACGCATTAATCCACCATTTTGAAAAGAACTTTTATTTCGGCAACCATAATTAAATTAAAAATAATTGAGTATCGTATTGGATACCTCCGAGCGATGTATTTAGTGACTATTATAAGGTAACTTCGTTGTGTATAAAATATACATTTTTTATATGAATTTTGTTTATTTTAAGAAAAAATAAACAAAATTAATGTAAAAAATGTTGTTCACATTTTTGTTTTATGAATTTTGTTAATAATCCCGAATATTCGAGTTAACTTATGATTTAGGCAGAGGAAACCTAGTGCTAAAACTCCGTTCCGCATCAATCCAATGTGTATTAAGTGGCGGAACTCAACGCCGCATTTTGACCTCTTATCATAGCAAAATGAAAATATTCAATTATCTAAGAATATACTTTTTGGGTAATTAATTATCTGCAGCCGTCGTGTTAACTGTCAGGAGTTGTGCTTACCGCTGCGCCACGTTAGCCTCAATTTAATTTTTTATCATGATAAATTTTATATTTAAATAAAAATATTTAAATTTATCACAAATAATAATATTATTATAATTAAATTACGTACAACATTTTAAGTCATGAAATATGTATAGTTTCTTTACCAATATGGCCCCGACGGACTCGCACAATTGGCAGCCTTCGTTTAAAGGGCAGCGCTGTCATGTCAACGTCGACGAACAATAAAGCTTGCAGTATTTATTAGAAAACTCAATTTTGAAACATTTTTCAATGCTTTTAATGAAATATCTAAATCGTAACAATATAGAAGAATATCTCTTATAAAATTAAATTTTAAAAAGATTTCCGTACATATGCATTTATATTTACAAATGTAGTCTTAACTAAGAAAAATTAAATTGATCTATTCATCAAAATTGTAAAATTTATTCAAAATTCTAAACATAATTACTATTTGTATATTGACAGCGTTACAATGAGTTTCAATACTTACATATGCATATTTTATTAATTATATTTTTTTGTGAAACAACAATAATGATAGCATGGAATAGAATGTCAGGGTACCGATAGTGGTTTCAGTTAACTGCCTAATAGCGAAAAGCGACCAATGTCTTAAGAGGTTACTTGAGATAGCGCGTATAGTAAGCAGGTTCCTGATTCTGGAGCCCTAGACAAGACCTGGACATTGTCCCGCTGTCGAACGATGTTTTTAAATACATTTTCTTATCTTAATTTATGTTTAAAAAAGTAAAGTTTTCCTCTTGTATAACTATAGCAATATTTGAATAAAAATAATCACCTACTATAAATCTGAGTCATAACTTTTATCTAAGATAAACACGTTAGTAAATTCCGCATTCTAAAAAATATCTTTCACCATAAAATTTACGGTCGACTGATTTCCGTTCAAAAGTCATCAATATTTGACAGCCACGTAAGATCAGCTAAATGCCTCTATGTTACTCCTTGCCCGCGTCACTTACAAACGGACCCGAGAGATGGATTCCTGATTACAGGTTCTACTTCGTGCGGTAAATCTTGCATTCCCCATTTTTATATCACGTGATTAGGAAAACAAGTGTTTTAGTGGTAATTGTGGGTAATTATTAACAATTTAGTAAAAACAAATATCTAAATTAATTAGAAGGTTGGAATTGTTGGAGGATTGTGCTTAAGGGATAAACAAAATAATATATAAGTATATCCACGAAATATAAGTATTTATGTATAGTAAATTACTAATTAAAATACATAGAATACATATTTTAGTTTTACGCTTTATCCTGCACATATCAGAGTAGGCAGAAAGAACCCGAGAAACTGATATTAAGACACTCCGTTCCCATTAAGACATTTCCGTTCCCACTTTTGGAGGCATTGTTGCAATCAAATCCACTCTTGAAGTTATTAAACGATTTTGACGTACTCTAAGTAGTATATTCTAAACAGAAAAACCAATGACCCAAATGAAGGCAAAATAGGGAAAAAAAATGTTTGATCGGCTTAAAACTTGTCTCTGAAGCTCTTCACTCAGTACTTGTCTTGTTTTTCATGTCCCTCGAGACATTCAATAAGCTGGTACAATCATGAGAACAACAGCCCCAATGATTAGGAAGATTGATTTTCCCAAAGGCTTTTAATCTATACTTATAATAAATCTGTAGAAAAGTCATTTCTGTACATTGAAAATATTAAAAAATAAATTAGCCAGGGTGTTGAAGGATAATTGACAGAATCCATTTCCAACATTTTTGGATTTTTTGTCTTTTCGTCTGTTCGTCTGTTTATCTGCTTATGTGACCACCTATCACGTAAAAAGTACACACAAAATTTAAGCAACTTTTATACATTAAAATTACAAGTAAATCAGAGTAACTTTTAGTGTTTATTTCATTGTAATCGCTTCACTCTATCAAAGGATATAAGTATTTAAGTTTTTAAGAAGTTTATATTTGAGATAGTAGAAATCGATACACGTAACGCTATCTATTGACAA